>RJWM01033838.1:0-20238 GCA_004363535.1 Dasyprocta punctata
AGTACATGAAAGGACTCACACTGGGGAGAAACCCTACATATGTGAGCAGTGTGGGAAGGCTTTCAGAAGAAAAGATAGTTGGCAAATCCATGAAAGGAGTCACACTGCAGAGAATACCTATATGTGTAAGCACTGTGGGAAAGCTTTCAACAGAAAAGATAGTTGGCAAAACCATGAAAGGAGTCACACTGCTGAGAAACCCCATATATGTAAGTACTGTGGGAAAGCTTTCAGTACACGTGCTTGTTGTGAAATACATGTAAGAAGTCACACTGGGGAGAAACCCTATGTATGTAAGGAATGTGGGAAAGCTTTCACCACAAAAAGTTACTGTCAAGTACATGAAAGGAGTCACAGCGCAGAGAAAGCCTACACATGTAAGCAATGTGGAAAAGGTTTCAGCACACGAGCTTACTGTGAAATACATGAAAGATATCACACTGGGGAGAAACCTTATGTGTGTAAGCACTGTGGGAAAGCTTTTAGCACAAAAAGTTATTGTCAAGTACATGAAAGATTTCACACTGGGGAGAAACCGTATGTATGTAAGCAATGTGGAAAAGCTTTTGTCACATACAGTTATATTCGTGTACATGAAAGGACTCACACTGGGGAGAAACCGTATGTATGTAAGCAATGTGGGAAAGCTTTCAGCACAAACAGGGATTGTAAAGTACATGAAAGGATTCACACTGGTGAGAAGCCCTATGTATGTAAGCAATGTGGAAAAGGTTTCAGCACAAACAAGGATTGTAAAGTACATGAAAGGATTCACACTGGTGAGAAGCCTTATGTATGTAAGCAGTGTGGAAAAGCTTTCAATACAAAGAAAGATTGTAAAACACATGAAAGGACTCACACTGGGGAGAAACCCCATGTATGTAAGCAGTGTGGGAAAGCTTTCAGCAGTTCCAGTTGTATTCGAGCACATGAAAGAACTCACTCTGGGGACAAACCCTTTGTATGTAAGCATTGTGGGAAAGCTTTCAACACACTAGATAATCGGCAAATGCATGAGCAGACTCACTCTTGGGAGAAACACTATGTATGTAAGCAATGTGGGAAAGCTTTCAGCAGAAAAGATAGATGGCAAAGCCATGAAAGGACTCACACTACCGTAAAACCCTATGTATGTACACACTGTGGGAAAGCTTTTAGCAGAAAAGATAATTGTCAAAAACATGAAAGGACTCACACTGCAGAGAAAGCCTATGTATGTCAGCAGTGTGGAAAAACTTTCAGCACACAAGTTTCTCTTGAAACACATGAGAAAATTCACACTGGGTAGAAACTGTATATGCAAGCAAGGTGGGAAAGGTTTTAGCACAAAAACTTATTGTGAAGTACATGATAGAACTCGCTGCAGAGAAAGCCTATGTATGCAAGCAATGTAGTTTTCAGATCACGGGCTATGAAATATATGAAAGAAACTACACTGGGGAGAACCGTATGTATTTAAGCAGTGTGGGAAAGCTCAGCACAAACAATCATCAAGTACATGAAAGGATCCACACTGCAGAGAAACCCTAAGTATGTAAGCAGTGTGGAAAAGCTTTTAGCACAAAACGTTATTGTGAAGTAAACGAAAGGACTACAGAGAAAACCTATGTGTGAAAGCAATATGGAAAAGCTTTCAGCACATATAGTTGTTGACAATTAATGAAAAGACTCACGCTGAGAAGCCCTATGTAAGTAAGTAGTGTGTAAAAGCTTTCAGAAGAAAAGATTGTAAAGTACATGAAAGGTTTCACAGTGCAGAGCAACTTAATGTATGTAACCAATGTGGGAAAGCTTTCAGCATGTGTTGGTACAAGGTATGAACTAACCCACTGTTAAAATGCTTTTTCTATCCCAGCACTCGGGAGGCTGAGGCAGGAGGGTTGTTGTGAGTTTGAGACCAGCCTGGGCTACAAAGTGAGTTCAAGACCAGCCTGAACTGCATAGTGAGACCCTGTCTCTAAAACAAAACAAAACAAAAAAAATTGTGCCAAGGCTTTAGCACAGTAGCATAAGTGCCTGCCTGGTAGGCACGAGCTTGTGAGTTCAATCCCTGGTAACAAACAAACAAAACAAGCTATATCTGTAAGCAATGTGTGAATGTTTTCAGTACACAGGTATTGTCAAATGCATGAAAGAACTCTCAGGAGAAAGACTGTAAACAAGTAAAATTCATTGCATCATACAGGTCCCATTCAAAAGGGATATTAAAAGCTGAAAAGACAAAGTGATTTAGGCTGAGATGAATCACAGGGGGGGCAACGTTTCCTGTAAACAATATAAAGCCTCTTTCTAACTGGCATCATTGAATAGATGAAAGAATTTATACTGAAGGGATTCAACATTTGTGAGCAATGTAGGAAAGTTCCTTTTTCCTCAGCTCTAATACATGAAAGAATTCAAGTGAAACCCTTCAATTTTTCCTGATATCATGAAATATATGAAAGAACTTCCACTTAAAAGAAACTCTGTGCAAGTAATGTGAGAATACATTGTGTGATGCCAGTTAACATCTCAAACCCCCCAAATTCAGGAGTGTTAGTACAAATGCAGAACATGAGAAATCTTCATTTTTGCATGACTTAAATGTGGCTTCACACAGTGGAGAAATACACATGAATGTACTTTACATGGGAACACCAGTAGTCACTTTGATTTAATTCATGTGGCAGATCAATACATCATTGAGAGAAACCATTAATATAACTAATGTATACAAGCTATCAGCTGCACTGCATGCAGGAGTAAATATTGAATCAAGTCCTTATAAATGTATAGGTCTCAGTTATAGCACATTTTCCAATTCCTTTGATCACTTGTAGTTTAAGCCTAAAAAAGTGAGTTACATAAAAATGAGATATGAATTATTTCACTAGAAAATACACATACAGAAGAAATATCCTAAAGTGTAAACCTTGTAACCTCCATCTCTGGATTTATCAATTTTTTTTTTAAACCTGGGATTGCACTCATGACCTTGTGCTTGCCAGGCACACACTTGTGCTGCTGAGCTAAATACCTGGCCCTGGATTTATTAATTTTAAGTTCATGTTTTAAAATACATGCTGTAAGCCAGGCATGGTGGTGCACACCTGTAACCCCAGCACTTGGGAGGATGAGGCACGAGGATCATTTTGAGATAGAGACTGGCCTGGGCTACAAAGTGAGACCAAGGCCAGCCTAAACTGTGTAGTGTGACCCTGTCTCAAAAAGAAAAAACAGCAAAAATAAAATACATGGTGTGGTCACATAATTCTGTGCATTGTTTTAAGCGATAGTACTGGAATTTAGTATTGTTTCTCAAAATAGATGGTAATTGTCTTTATTTTGCACTGTTAGAGCTATAGGTGAAGTGACTTGTATTTCTCTACATATCATTAGGCTCATTTTGTAGGAGTTTTTTGTGTGTTTCCTTTGTTTTCTTTTGGTTTTAGTAACTGTGCTGTAATCTGACTTCAAAATGGAGTTTTCCTTAACTGTTGTCATTTTTCCACTGCCCTGTATTTAAATTTGTTGTATACTGTCCATTATTCTATCAAAATTTTTTAAATGAATGTTATACTTTATAATTTTAATACTGATAAATTCTGTACATCTTTTTAAGCATTCATCTCTTTTCAAACAATGTGTAAATTAGGAAATATGTTTTCATTTTTTATTTTTATTTATTTAATTTTTTGTGGCACCAGGAATTGAACTCACAAGCTCGCACCTGCCAGGCAGGTGCTTAAGCCACTGAGCCAAACTCCCAGTCCTAGTTTTTTGAGGCAGGCTCGCCCTATGTAGCTCAGGCCGGCCTTGTGCTCACCTTGTAGCCCAAGCCGGGCTAGAACTCACAATGCTCCACTTACCTCAGCCTCCGCAGTGCTGGGATTAAAGGCATGTGCTACCATGCCCAGCTAGCAAATGTTTTTAATATTCTAAAAAGATAACTACACGTATCCCAACATGATTATACATTATGGGCGATGCATACATTTTTCTCTATCAGAGTGATTAATATCACATGTCAACAATATCAGTAGATATCATTAAATTTTACTTTTTGGGCTCATATTGGCATGATTTGGAGTTGATTATTCTATATGCTGCCGAAAAATGTCTTTTCATGAGTCCCCCACTGCCAGAGATCAACAGTGCCATATATTTTTCTCAAAGAAAATACAATGTATTTTAATAACTAACCTCTACATAGTTTTTTGTTTGTTTGTTTGTTTGGTACTAGGGAATCAAACTCAGGGCCTTGTGCTTGCCAGGCAGGTGCTTTCTCCACGTGCTTTAATCGTTGATATGACTTGTCTGCAAGAACATACTCAGGAAGTTTTGACTGTATTGATGTTTGTTTTGACAGGATGGTTTGTCTCCTTCATAGTAAAGCAGAGTTTTTCTTCTATTTGTTTTTTTTTTTGATCCTGCAATAATCATTTCTGCTTTGGCAGTAAATGTTTTGTAACCTGGGAAGCTCAAATCACTCATTGAAAGGAAATTGAATAATTTTTGTGATTTGTATTCCATTTTATCAACTGAAGAGATAAATGTATAGTGGTTTTGTCATCAGTATGTCCCACTGATGACTGAAGGGAGTGATGCCACTTCCACTATATGCAACCTGTGTTTTAGTAATCAAAAATAATGGTCTGCCCTTAGTTTATAGCTTCAGTTTTGTGTTATGATTTATTCTCTACTTATGTGATAACATAATTGAACGTTGTGCATTTCATCACTGTTACTGTTCCCAATTTTTCCTTCAATTTAAAGGGAAAATGTAAGCACAAGTCTCTGGTCTTCACCAAAGTCATGAAATTCATGTGGTCATTTGTCCTATGGTGACTGACACATGTTGACGTGTCCTGCCCAAGTCACAGACATGAAATCCACATGTGCTACATTTCATTAATGATTTTATGCGTCTTAGAGACATTGAAGTAAACAAATCCAAACGGTCTCATGGGATGGTACACCAGGCTGGGTGAATAGTTTATGGCTGTAAAAGTCCACCTCAGAAAAATAGTGAGTCCACAGAAATAACCTAATCATGTACATCGAGATACAGAAAAAGAAGGAAATGTCACTCAAAGCTAGTACCTAGAAGGAAGAGGGATATGGAAAGAAAATGGGAATATCAAAAACCAATAAATTTGAGACTAATGAAACCATACAACTTTCTGAATAGATGTAGGAAAAGACTTTGACAAAATCTAATATTCACTCATGATAACTTTTTTTGAGAAAAAGTGGTGCAGAAAGACCTTACGTCAGTGGTGAAAACTGATTAGCAGCATTACATGAAATAACTGAAAGCTTTTCCTAAAACAGAAGAATGTTGTTCCCCACGAAAAATTTAATATAGTCCCCAAAACTTTAGTTCAAGCAATCAGGGAAGACAAAGGAAGAAAAGGGATACACATATAAAAGGAAGATGAGAAACAGCTGAATAGGTAATGAAGCTATGATTGTGCACAGTACAATGCTTCTCTGTCCTAAAGAAAAATCAATTTGTGTTATTTATAGCAACAGATATGCACTTAAAGACCACAATATTGAACTATATTAGACAGGGTGGGAATAATGGAGTGGAGAGAGAAATCAACTCAACCTCTGAGATTCAGCATCCAGGCTCTGGAAAACAACAATAAGGAGAAGCATAAAAGAAGTAGATTCCTGTGAACCAGGAGGGATCTGACAATAAAGGGAAAAGGCACAGAGAATTGGGGAAAGAACACAAAGCAGAGAAGGGAAGAGGCCATCTGCACTTTGTGACTTGTGGCAGTTTAGGTTCCTTCATGGCTCAAACCCTACAGAAGCAAAGTGAGTGCTGGGGACCCCCAACTACCACAGGGAAAGCTGCAATTGACCAGATCTGATGAGCCACTGCTGTGACCTGCAGGGCGAGTGTGTGTGCTACTGCTCAGTCTTTCCAGAAGCAGTGGCTGCTGAGCAGCTGTAGTACAACTGCCTAACACAGGCCTGGAGATGCCAGTCGGTCAGATACCACCCAGGGAAGAGGTATTTGTTTGAACCCAGGTCACAGAATGACCACAGAACAACTCTCCAGGGTTCCCCTTGGTACCATATCCCAGTAACTGGGTGAGAAATGATCACTGGAGACATCTGCACTCAGACAGCAGGCTGGAAAGAGACCCCAAGAGGTATCTGAGGTAAAGGACCCAGGCCACACTCCCATGGCCATATCCCAGGTGCAGTCTTACTTACTCTGGACTTGTTCCCCCAACCCTGCCCTGGTACCAGGGATTGAACTCAACCTCACACCTGCCAGGCAGGTACTTAACCCCCGGAGCCAAAATCCTGGCCATCTAACTCTGGATTTGAAAGTCATGCAATGGTGTGCTTGTCCTAGTGGCTTCTGGTGCTGGCATCCAGCACAGATGTGGGTGCTGACTCCCTTCTTTATCTACTGGCATGAGCGAGGATGTGTCTGGTCTTGGACACATCCCAAACTGTAGATTTTGGAAGACACAATAAAAATCACCTCCCTCTCTCTGTCTCTGTCTTTGTCTCTCTCTCTGTCTGTCTATTTCCTCTCTTCATTTCTTACAAACAGGTGTGGTTTTCTTCTTTCATTGTTCTTTTCAATTCTCTACATGTTTTGGGGAAACTAAACTTTTCATCTTTTTCTTACATGTATTTTCTGGGATTTTCATTTATCAAGTTTTTCCTGTTTTAATTTTACTCCCTTGAATTTTTCATCCCTTTTTATTCATCCTATAGTTTTTCTTCATTTTATTCTACTTTTTTGGCACTTTTTCCTGTAACTTTTACTCACTGAACAAACATGCCCATAGTGCCTTTAAGAACTTTGCCCTAACTTGTCAGTCCCCCTGTGATTGTCTAGTTTAAGGTTTCAAATTTTTTTTCTTGGATTCTTCCTTTCCTAGCCCACTATACCTTTTTTTAAAATTTTATTTTAAAGATAGTAAAATCCAACAAAACATAACAGAACAAAGTCAATCAAAACAAAGCAGTAGAACTGGTACAGAACTTCAAAGCAAGATACTAGGAAAACAATAGCTACTATAGTATATCTTGTTATCTTCACAATAGTTGACCATTCCATCAGGTATAGTAAAATCAAACCAAAAACAAAACACAATAAAACTAACCAAAACAGAATATGAAATAAAGCAAAACAAAATAAAGCAAAACAAGGAGAACAATATTGGGCCTCAAAAACAATACAGAAGGGAATCCCCCATGTTTGCTATAGTGCATACTGTCATCTTCCCAAGAGATGCTCAGACTGCCAGCCCCAGGCCTGCAAAATCAACCAAACAGTACAAGCCTTTATTTGCTTTATGTACCTTAGTTGCTATCAACTTAGCTGGTCCTTGGAACCAGCAAGTTGCTTGTAGGTGTTGGTGGTGTGTGTCCTCGATTCTCAGCCCATGCCCCAGTAGGTGCATGGGAGGCACAGATCTTTCTCTTTCAGGAGTTAGTGCTGGTCACGTGCCACTCACCAGGAAGGCAGGCTAGTTGTCTTCTGGTTGGAATCTCCTTCCCACTATATCTTTTATGAAACAGAAATATTTATTGGTTTTTATATAGTTCAGACTATAAAATTTTGGTTGGATTCTTTTGTACTATTAACAGAGATATACCTGTCAACTTTAGTGCATGTTAGCTGTGCATCAATAGTTGGGTTATGAGGATGTAAACGCTATCATTGTGGATTTTTCTCTCTAGGTACCAGGGATCAAACTCACAACCTTGTGCCTGCCAGGCAGGTGCTTATGCCACTGAACTAAATCCCCAGCCCTATATTTTGAGATAGGATCTCACTATGCAGTTCAGGCTTCCCGTGAACTCACTTTGTAACTCAGGCTGGTCTCAAACTCACAATGATCCTCCTTCCTCAGCCTCCTGAGTGCTGGGATTAAAGACATGTGCCACCATGCCCAGCCCCATTCACTTTGTCTTGAGTGACATTTCAAGAGCTAATTTGCTTAATGTTTCTGGCATGTTACTGGTTGCTATCACTGTGTTTTCTCTGTATGCCAACAGTGTGGTTACATTTAACATATTAACAATGCTACTAGGATACATTTCCAGAGAACTTGCTATTGGACCAATTACCCTGAACACTCACTGCCCAAATTCAGTGAGGTCTTTGGTCTCACCACAAAGGCAAAGAACTATCATTAGCTCCATCCAAAGTACATCAATGAAAAGTGACTAAAGATATCTCTATACTAGCAACAAACCTTGTTCACTATAAGCACCTGCGAAACTCTGCATGAAAAACCAACCAACAAAAACTATTAAAACATGAGAAGAAAAGGTAAGAAACTACCATCCAAAACACCCAACTCCCCCGCAGCAATTCAGGCAGGCCTGAGGGAGAGAATAACATAAGCTGCATACACTGATTATCTAAGGGATGTTGGTGGAGGTTAGAAACAGATTGAAGTGGCACTCAGCAGAATCACAGAAGATATAGCTAAACAGGCAATGGAAGTGCTGTAATACCCAAAATGACACAGAAGCTTTCAGAAGACCCTGATCAAAGTTCAGATGAACTAAACAATATTATTCAAATGTGAATGGTGATTTACCAAAGAATTAGTGTCCAGGAAAATATTTCAAAGAGAAATCAAGGAGATAAAGATTGTTTTTGTAATGGTCTGATACCGAACTGGACCAAGCAGGCCAAGGCCAAAACAGAAGTTTGGGAGCCTTTAATAATAATAATAATAATAATAATAATAATAAGCAGCTGGGGCTGCCTGAGATCCTCCACACAGGGAGGTTCAGAGCAATGTCGAGCTTTTATAGCGAGCAGAATTTAAAGCAAAAAGAACAACCTGGTTGGAACAGTTTGTCTCTCAATAGTCATACATGGGAAAGTCTTATCTTTACCCTTTTACTTTACTGGAATTTGTGTCAACTTGTTAGGTGAGGTCATTTTCTGGGGAGGCCAATATTTTACCATATGTTATCTTTGAAAAGAAACAAGGGACAGCACATCCTGGCAGACACTTAATATCAACACTTTAAGAACATCACAGGAGGGTTAAGGGGGACTGAGTCTTGGGTGAACATAGTGTTATGTTTTACAGGCTTTTAGCTGGCCTACCACATTGCCATTTTTAGATCAGATTCTATTGGTACATTTTAGGTATGCACAAGATCATATTTGCCATAGAAATTTTCTACCTGTACATGAGATAATTTGTTCCTTTTTTTCCCACTCCTCTAACCTCTCTTCAATCCCTCCTCCCATCCCCTTTGACAAAAGCTTTGTTTCCAGGTTTTCCTTTTCTCATTTTTTTTACTTTTCTCTTTTTTCATTCCCCCTCCCTCCTCCTTTGCTCCCCTCCACATTTTTTTTTGTGGCACCAGGGATTAAACAACCTCACACCTGTCAGGCAGGCATTTAAGCCACTGAGTCAAACTGCCAGCCCTACGGCCCTAGTTTTTTGAGACAAGGTCACACTATGTAGTTCAGGCTGGTTTTGCATTCACGTTGTAGCCCAAGCCGGCCTCGAACTCACAATGCTCTGCCTACCTCAGCCTCCCAAGGGCTGAGATTAAAGGTGTGTGCCTCCATGCCCAGCTTCCCCTCCACATTTTAATATTTTCTTCCTATTTGACAATATCTATTATACACTGTGGCCCTTATTTGCACTTTCAGTTTCTCACACCAGAGAAACAATGAGGTATTTCCACATGTGTGTCCAATTTATGTCACTTAACAGTAAGTTGTCAAGTTGCATGCATTTACTAGAAATATCTCAAGTTTACATTGTTTATGACTCCATTGTATAGAAACACCACATCTCATCTATCCATTCACCAGTTGATGGGCATTTGGGTTAATGGACTGAAGATTATATTAAAAGTATGGGTAGTAAAATTGATCAGTGTGAGGACAATATTAATAAATAGAATACATATGATGATGTCCCCAAAGAGTGACTACCCAGACATCTTAAAAACAACAAAAGGATATAAAAATGGATCCAACACTTGCAGGTTTGCCCCATCCTTCTCTGGCCATGTCGTGTGACAGGGTCCAAATATGGAAGAAGATAGATCTTCAAAGAGGATGTCTTCTAGGAAAAGAACTCAGCATAAAAATTGGCTTTGTGGGAATGGGTTTATGCTTCTTGGGAATTGTTGTGCTAACCTGTGCTCTGACCCAGTTCAGAGAATTTTTTTTTCTTTTCTTTCCCATGTACAAAATCAGTAAACAAAGTACAGAAACTTCCTGACTTCCTGCTCCCATTTACAAAAGCATATAATAAAAACAAAGGGATAGTTAACAAAGATAGATTTCATGTCAAATATGTTTTTCTACAATTTATGGTGTGGTGGTCTGACACTGAACTGGACCAGCGAGGCCAGGGCCAGATCAGAAGTTTGGGAGCCTTTAATAGTAGTGGCAGTGGCCGGCCATCTGGGACTGCCTGAGATCCTCCATGCAGGGAGGTTCACAGCAGTGTCGAGCCTTTACAGTGAGCAGAGTTTGGAGCAAAAGGCACAGCCTGGTTGGAACAGTTTGTCTCTCAGTGGTAGTCATGCATGGGAAGGTCTTATCTCTCCTTTACTTTACTGGTATTTGTGTCAGCTTGTTAGGTGAGGTCATTTTGCAGGGAGGCCGATACGTTACCATGTTTTCTCTTTTATTTATTTATTTTGTGGCACTGGGGATTGAACTCGACCCTCCATAGTACATTAGACCTCCCCAAACCAAGACTGATGTTCTAAAACAGTTGTTAAGATTTTGTCCTACAGGTAGATGGGGAAACTTGATTCAACAAACCGAAACCAATCAATAATCTATTCATAGAACTAGTAGCCAAAACACGCTTCAGGTCATTAACTAAGTATAATCTTTCTACCTATGCTGACAAATCATGTAACCACTAAAACATCTGTTGACCTCGTTCTTTTTATCTAAACTTTCAACCCTGCCAAAAAAGAAAATATAAAATATTCTGTTAGAGCTTGCAGTAAACAAAGCAGGTTCATCCAGTCTCTGAGCTGTTTGTGTGTCTCTGTGCACTGATGCTCAAGCCCACCTTACAGGAATCTGTGGACCTAGCCTGGCTGGACCACAGCACAGGATTGTGTGAAAGACTAAGACAATGGGAATGAATGAAAAACCAGAAAATATCATGAATGACATAAAAATGCCAGTTCATAAATTCAAGGTAGAAAAGAAATATGCATTCAGATAAAAGAGGCACACAGCACACGAAGTATCCAGGACCAAAACAGAACTTCTCCATACCACATAGTACTTAGACTGCTAGATGTTCATCACAGGGGCAATATCTTAACAGCTGTTAGTAAAGGCAACAAATTCTATGGAAATGTGAACTCATTAGAATTGCAATAGAGCACTCGGGAGGCTGAGGTAGGAGAAGTGTTGTGAGTTCAAGGCCGACTTGGACTACAACGTGAGTGCAAGGCTGGCCTGAGCTACATAGTATGATCCTGCCTCAAAAAACTAGGGCCAGGAGTTTGGCTCAGTGGCTGAAGTGCATGTCTGGCAGGCACGAGGTTGTGAGTTCAATCCCCAGTGCCACACACACACCCAAAAGAATTGCAATAGGCTTCTCAACACAAGCCTTGAAATTCAGGATGCTGTGAGGATGTGTTTGTAGCCCTATATAACTCCCAAAACCACCTTACATATCCTGCAAAACCAACCTTTACACTTGATGATGAAATGGTAATTCCTAATAGAGAGCACATCATGAAATTGATCATTTCCAAACACCTGCACAAAAGTTGTCAAAGATATTCTAGTGAAAATCTGTCAATCCAACAATTTCAATGAATTTTTTAAAATATACAGAAAGAACTAAAGAAATCAGAAACAGCTCCCCAATATAATCCCAGTATCAGGTCCATAACATTTAGTAATACCTCTCAAGAAAAGAGTCTCAGTTACCCAATTAGAAGACATAGATTGGCAGGAAGGATTAATAAACAAAACATAACCATGTGTAGTGTACAAGAAGCACAATTCACTTTAAAATGAAATCCTAGCTGGGAGTGGTGGCACACGCCTTTAATACCAGCACTCAGGAGGCTGTGGTAGGAGGAGCGTTGTGAGTTCAAGGCCCGCTTGGGCTACAACGTGAGTGCAAGACCAGCCTGAGCTACATAGTGCGACCCTGCCTCAAAAAACTAGGGCCGGGTGTTTGGCTCAGTGGCTTAAGTGCCTGCCCTGGCAGGTGAAAGGTTGTGAGTTTGATCCTTGGTGCCACAAAATCAATCAGTCAATCAATAAATAAATGAAATCCAGGTCAGATGTGCTGGTATATGCCTGTAATCCCAGAACTCAGGAGGCTGAGGCAGGAGGATTAAACTACATAAGCAGACCCTGCCTCAAAATACAATACAATAAAATATAATACAATATAAATTGCATGAATTAAAAATCAAAGAATCAAAAAACAAGAATCCATTCAACAGAAAACTGAAAAATAGAAGGAATAACTGTCTGAATTTCAGAAAAAGTGGATTTCAAGTCTAAGCAAATCAGAATACAGAAACAAATGCATGACATTGTGTAAAGGTATAGTTCAAGAGGTGCTAACAATTATAAATGTTTATGCACCAAACACTGGTGCACACAAAATTAAAAAAAATCTATTCTACATGGAAAATCAAACATCAATATGAGTGTACTGGGGGACTTAACCCATGGCTACAAATGGACAGATCAACTAGACAAAAAAGAAAGAAAAATATACCAGAGTTGAAGCAAGTTTTTAAGAGGACTTAGTGGATATTTACAGAGTGACTATCCAGCCACAATAGAATATATATTCTTTCCAGCAGCACATGAAACATTCTCCACAATAGGCCGTGTAGTAGCCCATAAACTATTCCTATGTAAATACAACAGAATCAAAATCATTGCATCAGTGTTATCTGATCATAGGGCAATCAAACTAGAAATCAATGTTCAAAAACTATAGTAACTATGTGAACACATGAAAACTAAAGAATACCATCTTCCATAGATAATGAGTCTCAGAAGAAATTAAAGAGTTTCTAGCATCAAATTATAATGCCTATACAACATAAGAGAACCAATAGGACATGTATGATGGAAGAACTTAAGTGGTGAATGTCCACACGAGAAAAAGAAAGTGAGATCACATAAATAACCTACGGTTGCATCTCAAGTTCCTCCAAAAAACAAGAAAAATCCAAATCCAAAGATGTGAACGGAAAGCAAATTACAAGAGAAGAAATGAGTAAACTGAGACTAAAAAATTACAATGAATCATAGAGCTCTTTGTTTGAAAGAATAAATAAGTGGACTATCTCTGTAGAGAGCGGTAAAGCTTCACAGCTGCCGCCCCGCCCCTCTCGCCTGTGGGCATCCGGTGCATCAGCCTACATTTCCCAGGATCCTCTCCAGCCTAACCCGGAAATGACACTCCCCACAGGATGACCGCTTCCGCCCCCTCTTCTATAAATGCCATATACATCTTTTAATAAAGAAGACTTGATCAGATACCCGTCTTGTCTTCCTTTCTCTCTCCCCAGCCTTGCCCTCCCCCATCTCCATGCCCTCTCCTTGAGACCCCCATTTCTTTTAGGACCTGCAGGCAGGTTCATATCTCTTTAGATCATCTTGCACAAATAACAAAAAGAGACCTAAATCCATGCAATTAAGAATAAAAAAGCCAAATCACAATGAGTTTGTGAATATATCAGGCAGGATGAGTAGTCCATGGTTATAAATGTCCACATCAGAAAAACACAGATTCCATGTAAATAGCATTGTGATGAACTACACATTTCTATAAAAGCAAGAAATAATCTAGATTCCAAGCTAGTATAAGGAAGAAAATTATTAAGATGAAAACAGATGTGAATAAAATTATGACTAATATAAAACAACATATATTCATGTCTGTATACAAAAAGACTGACAAAATTCAATATTCAGTCATAATAAAAAGAAAGCTGAAGAAAATCCATACAGAATGATCTTGACACTATCTGGTAAAGTCCATTTAAGAAAAGTGCACTGATACTATTGCATTAATTGGGAAAGAAAGGAATGATTTTTCTCAAAAATTAAGATGAGAGCTACACATGGTGGTGCATGCCTTTAATCCCAGCACTCGGGAGCCTGAGGCAGGAGGATTATTGTGAGTTTGGGAGCAGCTTGGACTACAAAGTGAGTTCAAGGACAGCTTGAACTGCATAGTGAGGCCCTGTCTGAAAAAATAGGGTTGGGGACTTAGCTCAGTGGTGTAAGTGCCTGCCTGGCAGGCTCAAGGTTGTGAGTTCAATCCCCAGTACAAGAAAAAAAAAGTAGGTTGAAAACAGAAGAAAAGAATGTCCTCTCTGACAACTTTTTAAGACACTCTGCAAGATTTTATTCAGAACAACTATGGGAGAGAAAGAAATAAAGTGGATATAGAGAGAAAAGGAAGCAGTCAAATTATTATTATCTGAGGATTATCTTTTTCTCTACATGGAAGACCTAAAAGACTAGCAAAGACTACTAAAATTAATAAACAGATTCAGTAGTATAAGATGATGCAAAATCAAAACACAAAATTCCGTAGAATTACTCTACACCATGAATGAAAACAAAAATTAATAAAACAATGCAATTTAAATAACAAGAAGGAAAATGATACTGAGCAATGACCCTAAATGAAAAATAGAAAATCTCCCCTATGGAAAGTACCGTTCTCTAGAAAAAGGAGACTGAGGGTAACATGAAGAATTGGAAATGTATCCTGTTATATTGGATAAATAGAATATTGTCAGAATGGCTATTATTTCAAAATAAAGATCTAGATTTAATACAATTCTAATCAAAATGTAAAGACACCTCATAGAACTATGGAAAACAATACAATAAGGTATCATAAGAGAGCAAGAAAAGCAGAAGCAATCCTGGGCAGGAAGAGCAAAGCAGGAAACATCACAATCCCTGACTTCAAGTTATAATACATGAAACAGTACTGTGAAAATGGAGACTAGAGATAGTGAAATATGGAAAGATATCTTCTACTGCTGGATAGGTAGAACTAATAAGTGTAGAAAGGGATATACTTTCAAAACTGTTATGCAGATTCAGCACAATTCCAATCAAAATACTAACATCATTTCTCACAAAACTGGACAAAATCAAGCAATCATATGGATTCTGAAGAAACATAGAGAAGCAAAAGCCATTCAGGCTAACAAGGACAAAGTTGGAGGCATCAGAATCCTGGACTGTAAGATATACTATAAAAATAGAGTGATAAAAACATTACCGTACCAGCAACATGTAGACTTATGGATCAACAGAACAAAATAGAGGATTTAGAAACAACAACAGGAACACTTAACTAACATATTTGACAAATACTGTGGTGAATTGATAACTGGCAGTTAACTTGTAATACCAGCTGAACTGAATCAGCATGGTGCCGAGTGTGGATGGTCCACCTGAGGAGTGTTGCCAAGGTGAAAAGGAGAACTGGAGAGGAAGAGTTATGGGATGTTAGTACTGTCATGTTTTTGGTTCTTCTGTTGGTGTTGGTTCTCCTGGAGGAGCTTCTCAAGCTTCTTTCCTGATGTAAGAGGCTGGTCTCATCATCAGAGGAACTCAGGACCTTGTTGCTGCTGAGAATGGCTGTGGTTCACTTTGGAGGAGCTCTGGTCCTACTTTGAACATCACTTCCTGGCACTGGAGGGGAAGATGGTGTGCTGTTCAATCTCTGGGAGAAGCTTGTCAAGCTGGTTTTCTGATATGATCTCATCTGTTCTCATTATCAGAGGAGCTTGGAACCTTGTTGTTGCTAAGGATGACTGTGGATACTTTTCTGGGGTGCCTGGCTCTTACTTTGAACATTGCTTCCTGACTCCAGTGCAAAACACTCAACCTGCTGGCACAGATCCTTCATTTTGCTTGCACAGACTTTCTAGCTTCCACTGCTGACCTTTTGGCCTGTCTAGTGCATATCCATGAAACAGACTTGTGTGGGTCACTGTCATAGGTTCTATGCCTTTAGTTGGACTCACAGGGGGAATTGTTCTGGGCTCTGCATCTTCAGCTGGAATCATGCAGGACATTGCCATGGGATCCAGACCCTCGGCTGGATTATTTTTTGAGTCTTAGTGTGTGGACAGATTCCCTGCATGCGTTCTTTTGTATTCAACTCTTTGGGTGACCATTATAAAATAATATTCAAATTACTTGTTGTGTATTTTCTTCTTGTCCTTGCAATCCCTGACTAAAGCAAATATTTTCACAGGAAGACTAGATTTCTTATTTAATAACTGGTGCTAGAAAAACTGGCTTTCCACATGTCAAAGATTACACCTAGACCTCTAACACTCACCATTTACTAAAATAAAAATGGATCAAAGATCTAAATACTAGGACTGTAACATTTACTCTGCTGGTACAAAATAGATAAAACTCTTAAAGACATCAGTGCAGGCAAAGATGTTTTAAATAGTATTCTAATTGCACCAAAAAATCCCCAAGATTTAACAAATGAGGTCACATCAAATTAAAATGCATCTACATGACAAAGGATACCAACAGTATCAAGAGACAAGGACAGAATGACAAAATGTTTTTGAAAGCTAAGGATTAGACAAAAGACTAGTATCTAAAACATTTGAAAAGTTGAAAAAACTCATAAATTTAAATATGTACCTCAAAAATGAGCATTTAAAATGAACAAATACTACTTAGAAGTACAAGTGACCAATAAATATAAGAAAAAGTGTTTGAAATCAAGAACCCTTTGCAAAATGCAAGTTAAAGCATCAGTGAGATTCCATTTCACTACAGAAAGAATGGCTACATGTAAGAAATCAAATACAAATAAATGATGAAGGACCCACAGGGTAAAAAGTACCCATTCTTAAGTACTCATGCAACTGTAAGTTGGTACAACCACTAATGAATCAGTATGGAAATACCTCAAAGCACAAAAAGTAATGCAGCTCAGGACTTCTGGGAAGATGATAGGACAGTAGCAGCAGAGAATACATCCTCTTTGAGAGTCACCATCCAGAGGCTGGAATATAGCATCATGAGGAAGACAAGAAGGAAGGAGGTGGGTCTCCTGGGCCCAGGAAGAATCTGAATTGCAAATTGCAGCCCACATTGAGAGTAAAAAGAAAAACTTCCAGGAAGAAGGTGGTAGCTAGCAGCACCATGGTCCTGAGATGGGATTCACTACATGCCAGGAGCTGTTGGAACCTGGGGATGCACAGTCACAGTTGACACTGACTGCTGGCAATGCCTGAGGTGTCTGCAGAGGGATGCAGCATTGGAGGGAAGCAGCAGACCTGGAGGGCTACCCTGGCTGGTGGTGAGTGTAGAGGACTCAGTCCACACACGGTGAGAGAGTGATTAGCCAGGAGCCATTTTAGGGATGGGCCAGATAAGTTCAGAACCCAGAATGGCTGCTAACTTCCTCTAGCAGCTCCCAACTGGGCAGAGACCAGTGGAACCTGCTTGGATTGCAATGAGCCCAGTAAGTCTGCTGAAATTATCTACTACTCCACCATAAAGCAACCCTGGCTTGCTGGGCTAAATCGGTACAATGTGGGATTCTGTCTCCACCCGTTGTCTATTAGTGAACCCAGACAGAATCCTGGAAGTGGATTGTTTGTTTTTCTTTATGTTTCTCAGTTTTTCCTCTTTCTCTTTCATGATTTTTATATGAGTGTGAAGATGGTTCCTTACCTACTTGTGAGTGTGGTTCTGTTCTGTTTTTTCTTTTATCTATTTCTTTTTTCTTTTACTTTTCCTTTTTCTTTTTTTTCTTTTTTTTTTTTTTGGCACCAGGGATCAAACTCACGACCTCGCACCTGCCAGATAGGCACTTAAGTCAAGAAGTCAAACTCCCAGCCCTAGTTTTTTGAGACAGGGTCACACTATGTAGCTCAGGCTGGCCTTGTGCTCATGTTGTAGCCCAAACTGGCCTCGAACTCACAATGCTGCACCTACCTCAGCCTCCCAAGTGCTGGAATTAAAGGCGTATGCCACCACACCCAGCTTCATCTCTCTTTTCCTTCAATCTTCTGCATGAGTTTTCTCAAGTGGCACAATCCCCCTTTGTCTTCCAACCTTACTTCTAATCTGTTTGTCTTCTTCTACTTCTCTATTTTCTCCTTAATCCATTTTAAAATGGAACACTTGGCAAAATTGACACATTATGTACTTATATATTGAATATAATTATCTGGTTTGCTTTACATTTTGTTTTATAATCACAAATCTAGTTCATATGGTTAAAAGTTGAAAATTAAGGGATAGCTGAGTTTGTTGTTTTCTGGACTCTGATGCTATTAGCACCACTATAGCTAAAATTCACATGTTTCTTCTAAACAGCTATTGGTCCTGGTATTCCATGAATGAGATAACAAAGGGTCACAGAAAACACAGTGGCACAGTGCCAAAGAACCAGGGACTAGGGCAAAGAAGCAACAAATCTTCACCTCCAATAAACTGAAGAGGTAAGATATTCCAACAGATTCAAAGCCCAAAAACCAGCAATGACTGGAGGATACCTCAGAGAAATAATCATCACCTAAGTGTCTTAAGACCATTAAATTTGATGGTTATAACTGAAATGTAGAGCAAGGAGGGTTAGAAGAGCTGCAAAAGCACTGTGACAGCTCAGATTCCATGGGACGATAGGCCTTCAAGAGAGCAGGGATCCCTTCAATTGACAAGGCCCTCATTTACACAAACCACATGTTACAAGCAATCACGTATATCTACAACATATTTATTTATATGTATTTATGCAATCTTTTTATGCTACCTATTTATTTATATTGACACTTAACAAAGTAATGAAGGAAAAATAAAGAGACTGCTTTACAAACTTAAATATGTTCGGGGCCAGGTTGTGAGTTCAGTCCCCAGTACCACAAGAAAAAAAAACAAAAAGCAAGCAAAAACAAAAACAAAAAACAAAATTTAAATGTGTGAGATTTATTTGGATCTGCATTCAACCAAACTTAAACAAGGAGGCTGTAATAAGTGAGATTTGAAAGCAAATAGAAAATTATTAATTTTTCAAAAGTAGTAATGATTTAATGATTTTGAAAATACATATTGTCTTTATAGTTCTCTGCTGATGTCATTGATACGGGCCTAGAGTGGTGATGCTGCCTAAGTGGAAGTGTTAACACTGCTGCTGGGCGCATGTGGGCAC
The DNA here is from genome assembly GCA_004363535.1 of Dasyprocta punctata. Classification (NCBI taxonomy): domain Eukaryota; kingdom Metazoa; phylum Chordata; class Mammalia; order Rodentia; family Dasyproctidae; genus Dasyprocta; species Dasyprocta punctata. The sequence goes on from RJWM01033838.1 coordinate 19,179, forward strand.
ACACAGTGGCAGCCTGCAGGGGCAGCTGCAGCTCCATGAGCATTGGGCCTGAGGACACAGAACGCCTTGTGCAGACCTGGGCCTGCCACTGCCACCGATGAGAGACACAGGACCTGGGAGAGACACTGGGTCCCTCTGAACCTGTTTCTTTTTTTTTTTTTTTTTTTATGAAAATGGACACAGCCAGGCGTGGTGGTACACACCTTTAATCCCAGCACTTGGGAGGCTGAGGTAGGAGGAGCATTGTGAGTTCGAGGCCAACTTTGGCTACGTGAGCAAGGCTGGCCTGAACTACATAGTGTGACCCTGCCTGAAAAAAAAAACAGGGCTGGGAGTTTGGCTCAGTGGCTTAAGCACCTGCTTGGCAGGGGCAAGGTTGTGAGTTCAATCCCTGGTGCCACAATAAATAAATAAAAAAATAAATAATAGAAAGTGGACTTAGATCCATCAAGTGGGAGGTCACAAGATGTCACGCAGAGTCTTTAATGGCCTGTACATGGAAAGGGGTCAAGCGGGGGTAGGGAAGGTTGTGGAGAGCCAACAAGGCAATGAAGATGGACGCATACACTGGAGATCCTGCAGTCACGGAGCTTCTGTTCCTCACATAGCCCAGCTCTGGCCTGCATGGGAGCCACATTCCTCCCACTATGGAGACTGAAATTTATGATTGGGGCAGAATACTGGGAATGATATGAATTATTTGGAACACCTAAACATAGAGGCTTATAGAACTCTAAACAGAATTTAGCAAACTGTTTCCATGAGGGATCAGATGGATTTATCCAACTTTTCAAACTACAACATGTATGTCTGCTCCTCTTCAACTCTGCAAGTGGAACATGAAAGCAGATATGCATAATCTGTAAACACACATGGAATTCCAACAAAACTATATGTCCAAAACCAGGTGGCAGGCTTGATTTGGTCCACTGTTGTATCAATAACTTGAGGAAAAATTGCCAATGAAAGCAAATCATTAATCCAATAGAAGACAAACAGGAAAAACAAACAGAACAGCGGGTACTAATAAATAGCTTTGTGATAGCCTTATTAAATTTCA
>RJWM01033839.1:0-20615 GCA_004363535.1 Dasyprocta punctata
CTAACTTGCAAATTTTTCTGTAGTATGCCTGGTTGGTTATGTAGAGAAAACAGCTACTCTCTGGGGGATAATGTCTTTTTTTCACCAATCAGAATACAGTTCATGATTCATTAGGTATGTTGGCTAGATTATTTAACTTAATTCAATATAAATTATTTAATTCCTAAAGCCTTCCTTGTATTCAGTATAAATGAAATAATTATTCCTGGACACAGTCATCCAAATAACACCACACAGTTTTACTAAGCCCCAAGACAGTCATTAAATCCCAGCTATCCACTGCTTTACATAAACTACTCATGCTGAGTTTTTGAGGGTATAATGTTACTGAAATTGTTTAGATTCAGTAACAATATGTTATTCTATATTTAATGAGAAAACATCCCAATTACATAGCAATGTGAGAAATCATAAAATATTTCTAGATAGCATCTTTGCCCTTGTTTGGATAGCTTGCTTTCTCTTGTTATATCTCATTTTCCATGGGGAAAGGAACAACTCCATTTTTTCAAATGTCATATCACTGTTGAAAAGCATTTATTCAGGCCTAACATGTCTTGGTGCCATCTATAGCTGGCCAATGGGCTGGTGGGCAAAGCATATGGGGCTGGTGTGTCTATCAGCTTTTTGTCACTGTGGGTCAATGACTGAGACAATGATTTAAATGAACAAGGTTTATTTTGACTCATGGCTTCAGAGGTTCAGTTCATGGTCATTTGACCCCATTGTCTTTGGACTTGTGGTGAGGAAGTACGTCATGGTAAGGAGTCTTGGCAGAGGAAACTGCTTCATGGCAGCCAAAAAGCAGAGATGGAGGGAGGATGAAGGGAGGAAGGGAGAGAGAGAAAGAGAAAGAGAAAGGAGCTGAGGTACCAATCTCCTCTCTGAGGGCATGCCCTCAGTAGCCTGTCTTCTACTGATTCAGCCCCCAGTGACAGTGCAAACTGATGAATAAGTTTTTATATGGGCCTTTGGGGGAACACTTTTCCAAACAATAGTTGCTGGTGTATTTTTCCTCTTAAATGTAAGTCATATGAAATGTCCCCAAGCATGGTGTCCTTTGTTTTAGATTGGGTTCCCAGGAAGAAGTCTCTGAGACAGAAAATGTTGATTCAATTAAAATTGGAAGTTGGAGAAACTCAGATTCAGTGCTATTGGGGTCCATGGACCTGGAATGGCCTTCATAGATACCCTGAATTCCAGACAAGAGTTGCATCGTTATTCATGCATCAACAAATACCAGCTGTGGGCTACTTTCTGGGAAGGGTATGGCCTTGTAACCTCTGCAAACCACCGACAGCTGGTAATCTCAGCAGCTACGGAAACAAATGGCTCTGTGATAAGGGAAGGTTTTAGGATCTCACCAGTCCTCTAACCCTATTTTACCAAAACCTAGGTGAGGAATACTAGCAGAAGAACATATAGAGGAATAGCATTGTTTTCTTTTAACACAGCGTTTCCATTATTTTCTAGCAACAAAGCTTGACTTCAATCTTTAAAGATGTATTATCCTTCTTTTGTCTTTCCCTTTTCTCCCTGCTTTGTCCTAAACAAGGCCAGGAAGGCATTGAGGTAGACTTCAGAGAATTTCAACCCTGGAGAATAACCAACTGTGTAGAGCATTTCATAGGAGACGAAGCTGCAACTCTGGAGGTGGAGTTACTGAGGTCTGCTTAGAGACCCTGGAATAAAAAGACACTTAAAAAAACAAAGGAGAAAAGGAGACCCCCAAGAAAGCTGCTTATTTTAAAGGGGGCTGTAAGTCATAAGGACAGTTCATTTCTTTCTCTCATTATTCCTTCTGGAAGCCAGCAGGGTGCATGCAGGTATTTGTCTAGCTAGTCACACTTAATCACCCTCTCTGATCTCCAGGAAGGGCCGGTAAAGCTGTCAGGTAGAAGCTGAGATCTCTCTTATTATGAAGGTCTTTCCTCCCTACTTCCCCCAACTCTACTTTATACCTGTTTTACTACCTCCATAATCTTTTCATTCACTTAATTCATAATCATTAATTTACTCATTTGTTGAATTGTTGCTGTGTGTCGGCTTTATTTGTTCTGGGAATCCCAATTCTCAACAGACTGTCTGAACTTTTGATTTTCATCACTTGTTTTTGTCTTTCTGACTTTAAGACTCAGCTGGCCTAGATCATTGGTCTATGAGTATGTTTTAGATTTGGTGATGCCTGCTTGATGCCTGCTTGATAAGCTGGCCTGATGTCTTCATCTCCAAATAAATACCATTGAATAGTTGTTGAAAACTGCTTTAGCCTTCAGGTCTCTGATCATGGACGCTCTTCCGGCACCCAGCAGCCACTGCTACCTGAAATGAACAAAAGATAAATGTATGCATGAATGAGAATATCTCCAGCAAGAGCAGGCATGTGGAGGCTGAGGGCAACACAGGGGAACATGATAAGTGGAAATAGCAAAACGGGACTGGCTGTCATTAAAACACAGTCATCTGACACATGGAATTATTTGCCTCTTTCTCTGTTGCACTTCTCTCTCAGGGACCGAATCTAGTTAAACAATTGTCCTACTTTCATTTGGAAAACATTTTGATGTTTCTGATTTTATTATGATCTAATATTGCTAGGTCAGTTTAGTTATGGTTGAAAGTGGTTCATTTAGTGCTGGGTTTTCTTTTCTTGTTTCTTTTTTTTTTTTTTTTGGAAGATCTTTTTTATTTTCTTGCTCAACAATGCTGAATTTTTATTTTATGACTTGGTTCGATACAAGAGCCTCGCTTCAAGGGGAGTAAGTCAGCAGGCTAAATACATGTTCTCAAGTTTCATGCCTATTTAGATCTTTCACCATATCAATATGCTAAGTGCCAACATGAAGGATTGGAGTGGGACAGAGTATCTTGTCCTTTGGCACCAGGAAATTCAACTGTAAGGTTTCTGCTCATCCATTAAGTTATACCACCTGGATAGAAATATGCAAAGATAACTGCAAAATCCAATTATAAATGCCCATTTGGCTTCAGATTCCTCCCTGCTACTCCCTTCTGTTACAGACACATTCTTCCACAACTCTGTTCTGCTTGTTTCAGCCAGGAAGACACCGTGGCTGAGTGTTCGCTTGCTATGCATGCTTTTCTGTCTCACTTCGTTATTGACTTTCCATATATTTTCTATTTTCATTTGAAGATGCATCTGAAGTCCCTGGACTATCCCTATTAATTTTTTCCTTTTGCCATGATTTGGTTTCCATTTAAATTTCATAACAATGTTATTTAAGTTAGTCAAGATAGAACTTTATGAAAGACTCAATATCAAAATTATGTTGCACTGCAAGGAATTATGGGTACAATTGGAAGCAAGCATATTTAAAAATCTCTACTGAGGTTCTATAACTGAGTCTATTGGAAGGTAATGAAATAGCCTATGCTTGATTTATGATGATATATTCTGACATATAAAATGCTATTTGTAAGTAGTTTAATAAAAGACTACTGCTCTAACTTCCAAATTAGCAGCAGAGGTGATTTCGATTAGGGAAGACACCAGGATTCTGTTCTTGATGTTAAATAAAATGAGTTCTTTTTCTCTATACAATACACACTGTTGACTTGTAGCACAGCTCTGGGGACCTGCTGTTGTATGCAAAGAATAAAAGCATATCTCTGCTCATTGTTTATTTACTACATTTTGAGGTGCATATGGCAAAATCATTTTCCTTACAGTCCTTGGTTCAGTTTTTTCTCTTGATTATGTGTTAAAAATCTGCACATATGGTTCCTCTGTGTTGCAGTTTAACCATGTGAATCTCCAAGCCTCTTTTATTCAATGACATTTCTAGTATTTTAATGAGGGTTTGACATTTTCACATGTTACAAATTTGTTTTATTTTTATATTCATTGAAGTGACTTTCATCTTGCCTTTGTGCGTTGCCGGTCTACAATTTCTAAAGGTGCTTGGAGACACCTTTTCAGAAAGAGGAAGTACATCAGAAAATCATGCAGGATTCTCAGTGTTAGTGTTCAGAGGAGTGTGTTTGTGAAAAAATGTCTTGCAAGGTTATAAGTGCAGGGTTTTTGTTCTGAGCAACATCAAATACTGGTTCCTTTTGAAATAGCAAAGGCCAAACATGATTTGGACCAGGATTTACAAATTCAAATGCCTAGAGGGCTCAATGGGTGACATAAGTTAAAGAGGCAGCCCTGGAAGACTGGAAAATGGTAGCAGCATGCCCCATTTAAAGGAGTCTGTGGTGAATTTGCCATTTCTGATGCTTGCTATGTGGGACTGTCCAATGTCATTAGGTTTTTCAGTATTCTAAAGCTATATGAAAGCCAGTGTATTTAAGGGAAATAGTCTGACTTTTCTATTTGCTGTGTCTAGTCTAGTGTACAGCTTTATATTTGTACTATGTTCACAATGAATGGCTATGCTTCCAAATAGTCCAGAAGGAAGGCATGGTTGGAGGTTGTCTTTTAGGTGCCCAGAGCCTCGTGCTGGGAATCTTCAGTTGTCTGCTAAGGGCAGAGTGGTGTGTGGTTTCATTATGAGACTGTAAAAGGGACCCAGGTTGTACCTTAATCTTTGGAAGAACTCTCAGTCTCCAGGGACGTTTCTTTTGGTTTGTTTGTTTGTTTGTTTTTGGTACTGGGCCTCGAACTCATGACCTTATGCTTGCCAGGCTTAAGGGAGATTTTGACAAGACATAAGTAACTAAAATGTAAGTTGAAGTCAGGTAAAATCTAAAAGGATGTTCAAATGAAAGTCAAAGGAGAGAGAAGTCACATGGTTTTGGTGAGACCAGGGACAGATTCGTGCCCATTGAGATGAGTATTGACAATAAATATAGGATTGTGGTAGACGTGGGCACAGATTTCAGGTGGAAGCAACAGGCGATCCGAGGATAAAGCATAGAAAATCACAGATATGGGAGAAAGCAGGAACTAGACAAGTGCTGTCGGAGAGAAGGCAAGACAGGTAGATTGAATATATGTTACAGAGGACATCAGATGCTAGGCTGAGGAATTTGCATAATTATTTTGGTAGATACAGAGAAGCCATTGATGCTTTTTGACTTGGGAAGTTCTCTGTATATTGATCTCTATAGGTGAAAGTTTAAAGACCTAGATGGCAAAACAGGAGACAGGGTACACTGGTTACTCACAGTTTGATTTAAACTCATTTTGGGTTGTGTGTTTGTGCTTTTGGTTGGAGCTTACTTTTGCATTCTTAGGCAAGACATTTAGTGGTTCCAGGAAGGAGACTAATACCGAGGTATCTATGCTTAGTGTTTGCGGCTGAGGCATCAGCCCAGGTTGTACAGCCTGCTGGGTCTCCAGGGAACAGAATACCACATTTCCAAGGACTGCTCCTTCTTCCCTTTTCTGGTCATTAGAAAAGCAGTCTAGGCCAAGGAAAATTCAGGGTAAGGGCCTCAAGGCTGGAGTGAAGTGAGTGAAGGGAAAGTCACCAATGACAACAACAAGGTGCCTGGTGTCAGTGGATGGGGCGCATCATGCCTGCAGGAGTTTGGCTTTTACATTAGTCAGTGGAAAGTCATGGAGTGGGGGGTTGCTAGGCAAATGAGTGGCATAGATGATTTTGGATTTAATTGAATTCATTAGTTTTCTTATCTTGTCTTACTTACTTTCTATCTCTCATTATTCCTTCTCCCTCTCCATTTTTACTATTTTGGGAAGATTTTCTTAACTTTGTTTTTCATTTCACCTATAGATTTTTAAAATTTGCAGTAACATTTTTAATTTCCAAACCCTCTAATTTTCAGACTTTTGAGTTTCTTGTTTTATTTTATAGATTTGCAGTCTTCTCATATTATCCCAAAGACACTGATTATAGCTTTAGCTAATATTCTTCTGTTTCCCACCTTGACTTTCTTGTGAAAGTTGTAAGACATTTTCAGTTGTTTTAGGATCTACCTTTCACATTTTAGAGGCTTTCCTTAACTATCAAAGGCTTTTATATCTCTACACATTTTAAGATAACGAACTAAAACATTAGTTAGAAACTCTGGTTGTGAGTGTGGGCTTATGAAGTGATAGCATCTCCACAATAACAGGGTAGAAACCCAACTGTTTTGTTGGAGGAACCAAACTATCAGCAAATATGCATCTTTTCACACAGAGAGGACCAAACATCTAATCTCATGCATATGACGGTGGAAGAGAGAATTGAGATTTTTGTATATGATTGGAGGACCTCAAGGACAATATGTCTGTTTTAATTTAGCCATCCTGATTTCAAAATGGTGTTTTATTTTGTCATAGCACTTCCTTTGTAAGGTTTATCAGAGAAAACGCAGGAGGTTTATTTGTACCCATCTTTTGCCAGCTGTTATGTTCTTTGCAACCCTGGAGCAGGTACAGATGCAGCTTATTGGAAGCTGCCTGTGCCTCAGCAGGTACAACCCCCTGACATGGACACTTCGGTCATCACAGAAATGATGTCTGCTCTTCTCTGTGCGGGCTTGGCATGCTTTGTACCTGTCCCCAGTGCCTGAGTCCTTTGTGCCTTCTTCATGGCCTCTGTGACAGCTCTCTGCTCATTCGCCCAGGCCTTGGGCCTTGGAATCTCTTTCCTCCTGTCAGGTTCTAGTAAGGCATAAGGGTCCCTTACCAAACTATGTGGGTCTTAAGTATTTCAGCTGAACAGAATGTTAAAATGAAGGCTCTATCTATAACCTAGTAAACTGTATTCTGCCAAGGAATCAATTTCTTGCTTTCATTTATATGCTATAGTTAAACAACATGCCATTTTGGGGAGAAGTTGATGGTGGGATCTCATTCTCTCTGCCTTTTTTTTTTTTTTGAGACAGAGTCTCCCTGTAGTTCAGGCTAACCTTGAACTATGTAGTGTGGGCGTGCCGCAAACTCACAGTGATCCTCTTGCCTCAGCCTCCTGAGTACTGGCGCGTGCCAGTGTGTCTGGCTTCTCTACCACTTTCGTAAGTCTTTTTCTTTTTAATTATTTTAAAGATGGGACCTCACTATATTGCCCAGGCTGGCCTTGAACTCTTAGGCTCAAATGATCTCCTTTCTTCAACTTCTTGAGTTCTGGAGCTACAGATACAAGCCACCTGGCTAGTTTTGCAACTCATGTGATTCTGTCATAAGTAAGAAATAATAATTTACTTCAACTTTCCAAAGTAGGATAACACACTCAGAAAGACTCTCATAAGGCAAATACAAATTCCTTTATGACTTTGACCTGATCACTTAGCCAAAAGGAAGTTGGAGAGTTCAGGAGAGGTTCTGAGCTAGAAATCAGGAGTCATTTCAGTGGCAAAGTTGGTGGTGTGAGTTTATACCTTATCTCCTCTCAAGGGAAACTGGTAGTTCTAGGGGCCATCCTAGTGATTCCTAGTCTATGTGTCCAAAAATTAATTCCGTTTCCACGCTCAAATTCTGCTTATGGCCCTTTGCATATCTGTCTCCAGTGTTCACAATTTAAGACCCAAGCTCCACTAGACCCTGCACTGCATAAGATTTGGAAGACCAGTTCAACTATATCTTGTTTGTTTGGGTAGCTATAACAAAATGCCATAGACTAAATGACTTAAACTGAGCAGACGGTTGTTTCTGGGAGGTCCCAGGTCAAGGTATTGACAGATTCAGGTCTGGGTGATAGACCTCTTCTTGGCTTGTAGATAGATGGCCACCCTCTCCCTGTGTTCTCACATGGTCTCCTCTTCTTATGAAGACACTAATTTTATCATGGGGTCCCACCCTTGTGACCTCGTCTAGTCCTAATTACTTTCCAAAGGCATCAGCTACTAATACCATCACATTGGAGGCTGAGGTTAAGGTTTCAACAGATTTTAATGCACCTAAGGGTCGAGTGAATTTAATTGCATGCCAAAAGCATAGTGATGAAAGAGATAAATGTAAACTGTGGCGCACATTACATGAGATAGAGAAACAAGTGTTTGTATTTCTTTTTACAATAAAATTTACCAAGTTTTTCAGTTGGTCACAGTTGTCCATCCAGTTGCTAGCATAGAATCTGATTCACAGTTAGGTCTTCAAAAATGCTGGTAAACAAAGGATGGTGCCAGAGTGGGGCTCCATTGCCCCACACATGTACATCCTGAGGCTGGGCCGCCCCTTTTACTAACCTCCACTTTCCCACTACTACCTATACCCATAGCTTTGGGTTTTGAAAGCAAAATGTGAGAGATTATGTGTTAAAATGAGAAGTAGGAGGGGGCTCTCCATAATAATTTGAAAAAAGAATGGACTTACATCTTGCTGAAAGTTAGGTTTGAAAGCAGAATTCAAAGCAAATGTGTTAGTCTTAAAAATTCTTTAGGAAAGCATCACATTGGAGAAATAGAAAACACAAACCAGGGTTTCTTCCAGAACTGGAATAGCCCACTCCTTTTTTTTTTTTTTCTACTCAGTATTGGTTGATGTTGGATTGAACTGAAGGGCTATACTGTTATGAAGAAGATATTTTTAAGTGCTAAAATTAACTGCATGTGGTGATATACTGTCACTATGAAAAGCAAACCAGAATGGAGACTGCTTGAAAGATGGCAATTTTCTTCCTTCTCCCCCAGTTCAACATTAAGACACAGAACCATTGAGTAGAATGGTGGAGGGAAATTTCATTTTCTCTCTCTGTCTCTCTGTCCTTCCCATCCTCCCTCTTTCTTAATTTCTTGTTGGCTCAGCACACATAGTTATTACCCTCAAGTGAAAATGTGCATATGATGAGACTTCTGTATATCCTGAAGTCTCCATTTGAACTGGAAAAATCACATGAGTTTTGCTGTTTGCTCTGAGCAGAGTGAGGCTGCTACATCAGCAGGGCAGTGTGTGCTGGGCTGTCTGAAGGAAATGTGAGCAGCCAGCTATGGGCCAGCAAATCACCGCTCTGACATGGTGGTGACTCTGGCTAGGGATGGAGGTGACTTGTCTTCTGTGAGTGGGAAAGGTTGAGTTGTGCATACTTCTGGTTTGGGGTTTTTCAGTGGGCCTCAAGTATCACCATGCATCAAAGGGAGACATGTATCTGTCATAGTGGAAGGGATTCAGCTGGGGACAAAGACCAAAGGAGAATTGTAGTTTCAGCTTTTTCAGGTTGTGAGATTTTTGGCAAAGTGTTGACCAATTGTTATGTAGATAACAAAACATTATAGAGAAGCAATGCAGGTCATATATATATTGTATATAGCTACGGTGTTAGCTCAGGGCCTTGGGCATGCTAAGCAGCCAGAGCACGGCAGTTTTCTTGCAGACTCCTAATCATACAAGCAAGCCCCATTCATGAGATGGTGGGAGGGTGGGAGTTTGATGGAGGGTGGGAGTCACGATGTCTAAAAACTCAGATGCCATATGATCAGACATGAGTAAGGGTTTGGCAAAGAGGAGGTAACTGATATGCAGAGCACTGGTCTATTTGGGATACCAGGTCTCTGGCTTTAGCTGAGGCCTGGTTAAGGCCTCTGTTTTCTCTGTTTGCTTAACAGTACAGTGAGGGACTTAGAACAAACTTCATACACGCCAGGTTTAAGATAGTGACACTGTCAAGTCTCTTCTCAAATTTTTCCACGATCCTCATCTAAGGTTTTCCAAATTAGACCTATTTCTTTGGCTGGCATAATGGCTCAACACAAAACAGCTCCAGGTTCTCTTCGCAGCTTTTTCTGATACATCTTTCTTAGAAAACCCAACCCCAGGAGCTGGCATTATAGCTCAATATAGAATGTTTCTAGCATGCTCAAGGCTCTGGGTTTAATCACCAGTACCAAAAATAAATAAAATAAAATAAAATAAAAATAAAAATAAAAAACAACAAAGTGAAACAACACCCAGACACTGCAGCAAGTTGTCTCTTTGTTGCTTGTTCCCTGCACTGTCATTTCTTTCGCTTTGTTTTTGCTGGTGTCTCTTCCCACAACCTCTGCCCACCCTTCACTAAATGCCACACAACACCATTTCCATGAAGCTTTTTGTGCTCCCTCAAGACAGTCGTGCTGGCTGCATTCTTCTGTTGGTCCCCCAGCGTGGCCCCTGCTGCCAGTGGAGAGACGCCGGGGTGACGCAGCACAGGAAGTTTCCTGTCACCTTGCAGTCACACGACTGACCACTTTGGCACTTCTACAATTACAGTGGTCTATATGGTGTCATTTCTCTGGGCGCATGTGCAGATGGGGCTGGTAGGTGAGGGAAAGATCCTTTAAGCGATGCTTCTGCAGAACTCTGAAAGAAATGTGCTGCTCCTCACAGTCAGGTTCTGGAAACAGTGAGACACAGATGACATTTCTTTTAAGCAATATGCAAAGTTTTCCCTAGAGGAAAGAGATTAGAAGACAACATTAATTATTCTCAAGACTGTAAGTCCTGAGTTTCACTAATTGCTTAAATTTGCCACCTGCTTATTCTGACTGGTGACATTCCACTGCTAGAAATCCAGACCTGCAGAGAGAAAAATCTTTCCTCCAAGGCCTGCTTCACCCGTGCTACAGAAGGTAGAGTAAGGACTCAACAGCTGTTTAGAGCTCTTAACTACTTTGGTGTCCAGTGATGAGAAGTCAGGGAATCTATCCCACTGCACAGCACGGCAGTTAGCAGAGTGGATCCTGGGGTCACACTTTCTACATTCAAATCCCAGGGCCGCCTCTCCCACTGTGGGGGCTCTGTGATTGGCTTAGTCACTTTTCTCATCATTGGAATAAAATATCCCACATGCAACATAAAGGAGGAGTTTATTTTGGCAAAGGAAGGAGCTGGGAAGAGAATGGAGATATACCCTCCCCCAGTGACCGACCCCTTCTCACCAGGTCCCCCTGCCAGCAGCACACTCAGCAGCTGAACTGCTTTCAGCAGATCTGTTTCCTTGATGAACTCAGGGATCCTCACCATCCTTTGCTTTGTGGCCTCACAGTGTTCTGGGTGAGGTTGGGTAAAACGAGTGAAGTGTTGAGCAGCTCCTGAGAGCATGTATTATGTTTACCTGTTTCCTAGTTCGTTCAGCTGGTATTCATTGAGCATCTACATGTATACAATGGGTTCGTCAGAATAACAGACGTCTGCTGAAATTTGACAGTGCAAATGTAACCTTTCCAAAACATACATAATACATAACTCCCTTAGTTTCTATTTATTAAGCATGAGCCAAGCCTGGTTTTTGCCTTCATCCAGCTTCTCACCTATTGGAGACTCAACTATAGTATGCACTGAGGACTCAGTGGGGGGAGTTCAGGAGAGGAGAGTTAGTCAAAGTTAGGGCTTTTGGCAGGAGAGATCCTTCCAGGAGGTAAAACAGGCTGAAAAAATGACTAGGAGCTTATCAATGAGAAGCAAGTGTGAGGTAGCAGAGGAAGCAGTCCGGATGGCCCAAGATATCAGAATAGAGGAGTGAACGCAGCCCAACTGGAGGCTTACAATTACGACTTTTGTGAAAAGAAGTAAGTTTGGAGAGGTTTCAGTTTAAACTTCAGGACAGAGGATGGTTGTTAAGTTTTAGAGAGTTGAAGGAGATATTTGAGTTTTAGAAAAGTTATTCTGGTTATGATAGAAGAATGAGTGGTGAGCCCGAGTGGAGGCAGCTGCTCCTCCTGCCCCATCGTGGTCATGCAGGGGCGACAATCGTGAGGCTGAGTGAGAAGGGAGAGCTCAGGGTTCACTGTCAGGAGACCTGAGTGCTAACCTTTGTGCTGGAGCAACTGCTTATGACTCTGCACAACAATTTAGGTTTCAGTTTTGTTCTATGTAAAATGATTCCCAGGGTCATAAATCTGTTTCTGTGTCAGTTCTGTGCCAGTTCTTTGCAATTGCCTTTTACCCTCCCCCATAACAAAATATCACAGACAGGATGGTTTACACAACAGAAATGTTTGTTGTTTCACTGTTCTTAAGGCTAGAAGGGTTGATGTCTCCTGAAACCTCTCTCCCTGGCTTGTAACTAGCCTCCTCTTTACTGGGTCCTACTCTGACCTCTTAGTCTATATCAATCTTTGGCATCATGGTTTAGATCTGAAATGCCTTCTGAGTCTCATGTATTCAGAGGTGGGGCTTTTGGAAGGTGGTTGAATTTTGGGGTGCTACGCTCATCAGTGAATTAATTCATTGATATGTGCATAGCTGAATGTGCTCTTGGGAGATGGGGACTGCATGAAAGAGGTGGATCGCTGGGAGTGTGGCCTGCAAGTGTGTACTCTTGTCCTTGCTTCCTGTCTTCTCTCTCTGCTTCCTGACTGTTGTGGGTTGAGTAGCATTCCTCCACCAGGCCTTGTGCCTTGCCATTTTTGCCTTGGACCCAGCCAGCAATGGTCTGAACCCTCCAAAAAACCAAATAAACCACTTCTTTAAGTTGCATATGACAGGTATTTTGCCCCAGTGATGGGAAAGTGCTAACTCCCTTGGCCTTCCTGTATGAAATTGTCACCTTTTCTTAGAAGAACATCACTCTGATTGAATTAGGGTCCATAAGAACGACTTCATTTTAACCTAAACACCTCTTTATAGACTTTATCTCCAAATATCTCCACATTATGAGGTACTGAGAGTTCAGGGTTCAACATACAAATTTAGGGAGTTGGGACACAAGAGAGCCTATAACTCGTGTTGACTTTCTCTTCCTCTTTTCATGTCTGCTCTGATAATAAACATGTGGAAACTAGAAACATCTAAGCTTGTTTGGAAGTGCAGTTTCCCAAAGTTTTAATTTTGTTTTCTATGCCCCCCCCACGTTTGATCCTCATTTCATTTATTGATGGTAAATATATGGGTCACTTAATTGTGGGAAAAGCCAGACATAAGCTTTTCTTTTCCTACATTAACCAAGATTTTCTTTTTTCTATGGTAAAAGAGCCCTGCTCACTGAAACATTAAGCCTTGTTTCTTCTTTTGTTTGGTTCTAGTCTTTACACCCCAGTGAGCTTGTTACTTCCTGACTAGGCTTGTTTTCTTTCATATTGCCTTGAATAACTTTGGAATGAATCTATATCCTCTCCTTAAAAATCACTGCTTAAACACACTAAGATCTGTAAAAGCTCGTAGCATTAATGTTCTTCCAATGTTTCTTGTCATCAGCCAAACTGGACTTGCTCACACATTTCAGTAGCAGTCTCTTTAAGGCAAGGATTTCATTCCATTTTCTTGCTTTCATCCACTGTATTTTAGTAGCTTGAAAGGGCCACACATCCCTGGCACTGCGTGAATAAATGAAATCGCACACTGTAATAATGACAATAGGGTACAAATTCCTCTACCTACCTGCAGAGTGAACTGCTTTTTTGACTGTTTTGCAAAATCATAATGACTCACTGGAGGCTTCTTTCCACTACCTGATTCCAAGCGCAGTGAATTATAAACATATTTTATTTAACAAATTCATTTTTTATTACTACAGTCTGCTCCTGTACAATGGTTAAGGTTCTGTTTGCAGGTTCATAACTTGGCCATAAAATCTTGCTTCAGGCATTTTGGTCTAATGACTCTTGGCAAAAAATGTCATTATTAGAATTTTTTCTTTTAATATCAAAGAAAGTGAAAAACAAAAAAAAATGCTGTGACTTAAAAGTTGAACTTTTCAAACTGCATTATTTTGTGTTAAAAAAATGCTCTTCTTCAACTTTAGCAAAATGAAATACCAAATGTGAGCCCTAAAAATTTGTAAAATCAAAATAGCATCAACCTTCTTTTTTAGTGTCTCAGTAGAGGTGGGACATTTTTCTTCGTGCAGGCCTGGTCTGTGCTAATAAGGCCTGCATTTAGTATTTGTGGTGCCAAGTTCCCTGCCACCTGTCCTCTTCACTTTTCCCACAAGCTAGGACAGTGCTGTACTGACCAACAACAAGTTCATACTTATGCCCTTTCTGTTTCACCCTTCTCCTTCAAAAAGGCTGTGGCTTCTTAACTTTGTGCCACTTTAACTCAACCGGAATGAATCGCTGAAGTAGGTAAGATACAAATTTGCATAGTAACCTGGTTAGCCATTGGTGAGATGATGAAGTTGATGAGGTCTAATCTCAAGAATCTTCAATATTCTTTTTCCCATCTTTTTCCTTTTCTGTGGACTTTCCTAGAAACCAGGAACTACTTGGCTGCTATTTGGAAGCCTGAGTCCCCCCTGGTATTCTGCTGGCTGAGACGTGCTCTTTTTCCATAAATTTATCAAAATCTATCTACCTTTCACTCATAATCACCAGGATCCATTTTCCTTCTCACGTGGCACTTGGTACATCAACCAAATCTTGACAGTAACTCAGTTTGTCATCCTTTGTGCCAGTTAATCTTTATTGTCCTCTTAACTGGATTAAGACACCCTTAGAAAGGTGATTGGATTGTGAGAGCATTAACCTTATCAATGGATTAATACATTGATGGTTTCGTAGCTGGATGGGTTAATAGGAGGTGGTACTATTTGGAAACCGTGAGTCATGGGGGCATGATTTTGAGAACTACATCTGGTCCCTAGTCCCTTCCTGTCTGGCTCTCCTCCTGTGCTCTTCCTCCTCACCACACATCTTTCAAACATACCCTTTTGTCATATTTTTGCCTTGGAGTTGACTAATCATGGACTATGAGCCACAGTAAACATCATCTTGTTTAAATTGTGAGAGTCAAGTGTTTTTTCCCACCAAGAAAAAAGCCGATCAGTACAGAAAATTGGTACTAGGAGTGGGGTTGTTGCTATGACTATACACCTGACCATGTGGTTCTGAAGCCTTCAGAATTTGTTTGCAGGAGGTTTTTTGGAAAGTTTACAGATGTGTGCTAGAGAAGCCCTAGAATACTACAAGCAGAGATTGATGGACAATTCTGGTTAGAGCTCAGAAGACCAGAATATTGATAGGAATATTGGCAGTAAAGAATAGGTTCATGCAGTTTCATATAGGAATGGTATTCTATTAGAAATTGGACTAGAGGTAATGTATGCTTCATTCTGTCGAATACTTTGGTCTATGTTCTGTCCATACCTTAAATTTTGAGGCAGAGTTGAAGTCTAATTGGCACAGTGGAGGAAATTTTAAGGTAGCTTAGGGTTAAGGCTGTGGTATGAATACTGTTGTGTACTTTTAGGTAGATTTGTAATGATAATTATGAATAAAATGAAGAGAAGAAAGACTTAAAACACTTTCAGCTTGGACAGAAAAAAGGTGCATATAAGTTTGGGGCCAAAGGAGGTGGTTGCTGAAGAGATTAGAGTGACGAAAAAGAAACCAAGTATCTTCAGCTGGGCCAGGGAGAAAGATCTTGTGACAGAATCTCAGGAATCACCAAGATCTCACCTATTTCAGACTCAAGGGTGCAAAAGTGTAAACCTTTCATTTGATAGGAGAGCTCCTGGACTCCCCGCTAGAGAAGAGTTGCCTAGAGAATGAGTTCCCTGGAGATCATTTTACCATGCTCATCCATCCAGGCACAGCAGTGCTGCTGCAGCCATGGTCTAAGAAATTTCCGCACCTGATCTAGCTGGCTGCTGACCTTGGCATCATCCGTAGAAGTTGGTTTTACAGGCATGTAGAATTTAAGAGTTAAGTGTTCATGGAGGCTTCCACTAGGTTTCAAGGAAAGGCCTACAAGGCCAGGAAAAACTGTGTGATAGAATCGGAGTCCCTGCTGGCAGCCTCTGAGGGGGACATACATCAAGGTGTGAGAGTGGAGCTGAAGCTGCAGTGGAGATCCCATGAAGCTTGAGCTACCAGAAATCATGAAAGATCTGTCAAGGAAAGTCATGGGCAGCAAGCAGAGCCAGCTCAAGAGAGAGGCCATGTAAGCTACAACCAGCAAGACAATAAGGGTTGGGATACCCAGACCATCTGGAATTTATACACCTTAATACCACAGACCCTGAATATGGACGTGAAACTACAAGATTCAATGTGTGCTCTTCTGGATTTTGATTTTGCTTTGATCCAGTTCCTCTCTATTATCATATTCCTTCCTTCTGAGATGGGAATGTTTACCCTCTGCCTTTAAATTTATAAGGGTTTACAGATAGCAGATTTAATCCTGAGATTTTCAGCTTTTGAGCAATGCTAGAACTGTTGAGACTTTAAGAAAGAAATTAGTGTGCTTTTTGGTTGTGTGTGGAACAGTTATATCATTTTGGGAGAATTGTAACTTTGTTATTGTACTTATTTGGAGATTAGGTGTGGTTTAAGGAGGTATGATAAGGTGTCTATTTGATAAGTGGTAGACTTGTGTCGGTTAATCTTGATTGTCACCTTGACTAGATTAAGAGATTTCTGGGGAGGCGATTGGATTGTGAGAGCGCTAATCTTGTTAATCGGTTAACTTGTTGATGAGTTCATTGCTGAATGGGATATTAGGAGGTAGGACTTAATACCTCCTAATGTGGAGAAGTTGGTCATGGAGACATGATTTTGGGGACTGTTTCTGGGCTCTGGCCCCTCCCCTTCTGGCTCTTCCTCTGTGCTCTGCTTTCTGGCTGCCATGTCCTTCTGCCATGACATTTCTGGGTTTGACTCAGCTAACCATGGACTGAAACTTCTGAAGCTGTGAATCAAAATGAATCTCTTCTCCTTTAAATTGCAGGGGTCAGGTATTTTGTCTCAAGAAAAGCCAACCAATGCATATTGCTTAGCTGGAGCAATACTTCAAATATGGAACAATTGACTTAGCACTGACTAATCAGAATATACATGAAGGCTCCAAATCTTGATGAACCTTTCTGTGCCAGGTGTTACCCTGTTATTTGCTGGATCTTAGAGTGATGAAGAGGATTGTTAGAGGAGGGATTGGTATGGATACACTAGAAGAGCCTCAGGGTAGATACTATTTGCAAATTAGAATAAAAATGCTTTGATATGTTTACATCTTATACTGCTATGTGGTGCTTCTCTAACTCCCAAGGGGTTTGTATTTCAATGGGAGACTCCTAAATTCTTGTTCTCGGAGCTTTATTCTAAAATAATGAAAGGAATTCCAGGTACCATGCCATGGTAGTGAGGAAAGACTTTGGATCTGTAAAATTTTAAAGTTGATGTATAGTGAAAATTATACACTTAGTCATTTCATACTGCTTTTTATATTTTATCATTTGCATTGAAAGTTTTCACTTTATCAGTCTAATACACGCATCTTCTTTTTCTGATATAAGTGAAATTTATTCTGATATAATATGAGGATAGAATTTAATTTCAAAATCCTCACAAAAATCAATGTGGAAAATCTACTTCTATTTGCTTTGATTTCATGTTGTCCACACAAACCCATTCTTCTGTTGTATTTTATATTTGTACTACACACTTGGTTCTTGTAGCTTCATTAGCAGATTTGATAGCCAATCTTTCATTCTCAAATCCCTTCACTCAGAAAACAAACTTTTGTTTAGTTTTACCAAATATCCTCTCTTCTGAAAACCTCTGCCTTACCAATCTCATTGGCATTATTTCAAATTAGAATTGTGTAAATAGATATCTCAAAGAGGAAAGAATTTATGTATTTGCTGTATTCAGTCTCCACTTATATTTATCTTCATATTAAATGATTGTGTATATTTCTCAGTAAAGTTCTACAGTTTTCTTTATGTAGATCTTCTACATTTGTTTTTGAATGACTTGTAAGTATTTTCATTTTATTTATTGGTTGCTTTTGTTACTAATGCAATTTTACCTTTGGTACCAATTAGCTGGTTATGGTGGAGGTGATAGTTGGAATCCTTAGTGCTCCATCTGCTGTCATTTGGACTGGCAAGTGCCACCCGGTCATCTCTTTGCTTGCACTCTGGACCCCGTTTCCTCAAATGTGGCTTCTGACAGGAGTGCTCAAAGTCTGAAGTGGACTATGGTGCTTATGAATGCATTTTGGAATTGTGTTGGTTTGTAAATAAAACTGAAGAATATCTAGAAATAATTGTGTATTTTGACTAAGTATGACTTTTTCTTAAATACAGTGGGATTCATTTCTGAGAAGTTTTTGTAACAAGTACAAAAGAGCTCAGAAGACATGTTCAATAATGGTTTCTTTTAAATGTATGTTATTTACTAAAGAGAAGAATAGTTGTAGAGAGGTTAAAAGATGTATTTTCTTTTGAAATCTATGGCTTCTTCAAAGTTCAGGGATAAATGTGCAATTGCTTGTGCCTTACCTGTACCTTCGAAACAACCAACAAACCTGCTCTCGAAGAAATTTGATTTCTCCCTGAAGAAGTAGAAATGAAGAGAGGCTCACTCAACTCCAGACAAGCTCTGCTTGACAAACCCTTCAACAGAAGATGAAGCCAGACAGAGACTGAAATAGCTTTGTGGAGCACAATTTGGTGCCCTGTCAGTTGGGTTAGTTGTACTTGAGGCTCAAAGAGGAAAGCAATTGTGGCTACGGGAGATCTTTGCTTAAAAAGATTCAGAATCACTGTAATGATGAGGTTGCCTAAGTAATCATGGAACTAAAATAAACTGAAATTTTCTTTTCAGCTGACTGGGGGAGAACATAGGTAAGATCCATTCCTTTTATGTTGTCAATTAAAACTGTATTTCTATGCTTTGGGTTAAAAATAGAACAAGAAGAATATTAGATTATTGGCAAAAACATCAAAGGTGAAACATACCAGAGGCTTTGAGATTTTTTTCTTTCTGGCCAAACTTAGCCTTGTGATTTTCAAGGTGCCAGGATGCTGGGACATTGGGATGCTGGTTGACAGGTGACAGCAAGTGTGGCTAAGACATGGGCATTAAAGGAAGTCACTCCAATAACCTGTGACCTTAACCCAAGCACATTGTCATAACAGTGTTAATCAGCTTGTAGCAAACAAGTATAGCATTTGAAACATCTGTTCTTTTATTTGTTTTTGGTCTGTTCCTGGCAAAACTGTAATCTTACACACAAAGTAGTGGCATTTGCTTTTTGGCTAAGGCAATTGGTCCTTAACCATTAGCATCAGCATCTCCTGGGAACTTGTTAGAAACACAAAGTATTAGATTTGTCCCAGATCCACTGAATCTGAAATTTTGGGTGTGTGGTAAGGTTTTAACAGACCCTCCAGGTGATTCTGAGGTATTCATGTTTGAGAATCACTGGCTCAGGGGATTGTTTCATCTGTTATTTTGACTCTGTCTTGATTTTTGTATCTGTTGCTTTATAAATTACTGTAATTTCCCATGATATCTAGCTCCTTAAGACTGATGTCACCTTTAGATGGTCAGCTTGGTTCTCTCTGAAGGCTTCTTTTGAGGACTATAGGACTGATCTTTGCAGATCCATATGTGAAAACACATAGAGATACCTCTTACACATACCTGGCCCTCAAAACCTAGGTCCTCTCCTTGTTAATAAGATCACTGTCCACAAGTCTAAGGCAATTAAATCAGCATTGGTAACTAGGAAGTAAGTTGATTCATGGCAGTGATGATGTAGTGTGGAATCAAACATTCTAAATTCACACCCTCAATTTATCATTTATTCTTTTGTGAACTTAGAAGCAATGTACAATGTAATATTTCTTCTGGACATTACTCTGAGGAGTAAATGAAACAATCCATCAGAACCATAGCATACTTCTACACTGTAAAAGAGTGGGGATGATTGAGATATCATCTCCCTGGCTTTTGGGGCTCTCTCCTGTAACAACCTGGCCTCTGAATCAGTCACCTCCAGCCAGGTAGTCTCATCCATTTATGTGCACATGCTATGAAAATGTTACTAATTTCTGTGTGAGTGATGATGTAAAAATGATGACAATCACAATTCAGTGTAAGAATCTATACAGTTGTGGCACCAAATAGGGTCTCAATGAGTGGTGGCTGTGATTGTATTTCTGACTTTAGGTTAGAGTCACCGTGAAGGGTAGTGACAAATGGTGTGAGAGCTGCTCTGAAGAGCTTAGAAGTCTACAAAGAAAACTCTGAGCTTGGAATTAATCCCCCAAGAAGAAAGAAGGAACTCAGAGGGGCTAATGATCTCGGTTATTCCACAGACTCAGGGCCAGTGTCAAAGGCTTACTACAATGCTGTCACCACCTACAACTCTGGTTCCCTTCCCCTTTGCTTGGTAGTTCTTCAGAAAGCAAGTTTGAAGAAAACCACATCTCTTTCTCTTTTGCTCAATGATTTCCAGGTGAATGTTGTGGCATGCCCAAATTTTTCTACTGTTGTTATAGGTATTGAAACTTCCAGGGTCTTGACTAGCTCTGTCTCTGTCTCTGTCTCTGTCTCTGTCTCTGTCTCTGTCTCTCTGTGTCTCTCTGTCTCTGTCTCTCTGTGCCTCTCTGTCTCTATATCTGTCTCTCTGTGCCTCTCTGTCTCTGTTTCAGTCTCTCTCTCTCTCTCTCTCTCTCTCTCTCTCTGTATCTTGAGTGTCTCCCAAAGGATTATGTGTTGAATGAAGTCTTGGCTCCCAGGCTGTGGTGATAGTGGGAGAGAGTAGAATCTTCAGGAGGAGGTGCCTAGTGGAGGGATTTTAGGTCAACAAGGGCATGACGTTGAAGGGAATTTTGGAACTCTAGTCCCTTTCTCTCTCTCTTTTGCTTCCTGGATATGAAAACAGGGCTCCAGTTAACCCTGTGCTCCCAGCATGATTTATTGTGCTTCCACAAACAGCAAGTATCAGGGTCAGGTGACTGAAGTCTGTTAAACCTTGAGCCAAGATAAACTTTTCCTCCTTTTAGCTAATTATGTCAGGTATTTTGTCACAGTAATGGAAACCTGACCAACACACACAC
>RJWM01033840.1:0-20120 GCA_004363535.1 Dasyprocta punctata
GGGGTTGTTTGTCCTTCTGCTTACCACTCCACCATTCTCCTGGAAGTTTTCTCATCTCCTCCAAAAATATTTTAAATGTGAGTATTTGTGTATAAAAACTTCTGTTATGCTTGAGAAAATTTTTATTATATTGTCATTTAAAAACTTCCTGACAATAATTATACATACTTATGGGGTACAGCATGATAATTCAATGCATGTATACAATGATAAAATCAGGTTATGCTGTCACGACCATCATTTTTGAATAAAGTTTAGTTGTATATTAAATTCTAAATTTGAAATATTTTCCTTAAATGCTTTAAGTAATATCAGCCCAAGGTTCTTTCCACATCCAATGTTAGTTATTAGGAAATCTGATTTTGATCTTTCACGCTGGGAAGTTTTAAAATTGTCTCATTATTTTGACACCTAAAATATTATATTGTATAGAAGGTAAGTTTTTCTTTTTCTCTGTTTAGGGTGAATCCTCCCTATCTTTTAATTCTGGCAATCGATCTTTTTTCATTCTTCAGATTTTTTCACTTATTTACTTGGAACTCATATTACCCATATATGGATATGTCTTAAGTCAATTCTCTTAGTCTTTGCTCTCAGTTGCTTTATTCTTTCACTTTTTATTCTGGGATAGTTTTTCAATGTAGTCTTCCAATCTATTAATTTGCTTTTCAGTTTATCTCTTGTGCTACATATCTCATTACTGTGGTTTTTACTTTGGCTGTTCTATTTTTTCACACCTAGAACTTCTATGTGCTTTTGCCTATATTTCCTGATGTTTTCATGTTATGATTCCTCTTATTTTCTATGCTTATTTGAAGTGGCTGCTATATAGTTCCTAATTCTCTTTTGATGGACACATGTGGTTGTGTCTATTGGCTTTCTCCTGAGGCAGCAGCACTTCCTGCAGGGCTCACTGTGTTGGCCCGTGGAGACGCATCTGTGCCAGTATCCTGGGTAGAAGAAGAAAGGGCTTGCTGGAGTCCTAGGTCAGCACAAAACCACAGTCACTACCCTTTGGTGGCCCCTCACCAAGTGACACTGGCTCAGTGCACCAGGACAGGGAGCACTGGGCAGGGCTGTTGGCCTTGATCTGGGGCCCCAGGTCCTGGGGTTGGCAACTGAGATGGAGAAAAGTGAACAACTGCTGTGTGGGTTGTGATTAGCTGGCCCCATATTCTCCCTCCTGCAAGGATTTCAGTCTTGACTTTCTCCCCAGCCCTCAACTAGCTGAACAAACAATTGAAATCTCTCCCTCTTTTTTTTTTACAGTTCCTTCACAAACATTTAATATACAAAATGAATTGTATTTGTAGTAACCAGGCACCAATGGGTAGAATGTGTAATAAAATATATACCATTTATAGTAGTACACACAAAGAAATCAAATCTAAAGTCTTAAGAAGCCTTGAAGGAGAAAATTATTTGAAGATGTTAAAGGACACATAAAAGAATATTTTATGTACATGGATAAGAAGATTCAGTTTCATAAAGCTACCTTTTTTCCCAAATTGACTTAAGAATTCAATGTTACTCTTTTAAATTTTTTTTATTTTATGGAAAAAATAAAAACAAATTTTGAAACAAACTAATACAAGAATAGCGATAGTTAATACATTGCATATTGTTATCTTCAAAGTTGTTACTCAGAGTACAAGAGGTGGGAATAAAAATTCTCCCAATGATATTAACACAAATCCTTCTTTTTAATGAACTAAAAGAAAGTAGTAGTGCAACTATTCTGACATTGCTCTTTGCAACATGGAGCAGGCAGTTCTTCAAGAGCAGAACCGATAGAGGGCAGAGCAGGCTGCTGGTAATGAAGCCTCAGCCAGCCCCTGTCACATCCCACACAGCTCTCCATGTTCCCAGGGTGAGGTTGGTGAGAGGATGGAGAAAAAGACCAGAGTCAGAATACAGAAAACTGGGGCCGTGTGGAGCCCTCTCTGCTGATGGGAAGTACAAAGAAGCAGGAGGAGAGAGAGAAGGAGAGGGGAGAAGGCGCAAGAGTGCTCCAGCGGCTGCAGTGCATTTGTTTATACACTTGAGAGGTTGAGTATCACGTGAAACCTCTCTGCCTAAGAGCTTATCCATGTGGCTGGTCTCAGGTGCCCTGTTCTTGAGATTAGCCACACAATCAATCTTCAACTTCAGCCACTCACTACATCTCCCTCTTTTCTGTTTTATAGTTGTAAACAATGGGTAGTTAGTTGAGGCTAGGGGCCACATTTAGAAAACTCTGTAGATGATCTTTTTGTTCTCAAACCCTTTTCATTTTGAGTGAACTTATTTGTTTAAGCTAAAAATTTCCAGTCCAAGGATTTTAAGTCCCAGCATTTAGTAATTTAACTTTAATCCGTAACAGTAGTCAGTCACTAGTGTAGCTGGCAATTAGGTGTTACTGATTTAAATTTCTTTTATCTAATATTTACTATGGCATTGTTTTATACCTCCTGTAATATACTTTTCTGCAGGATGTTCAAGATCAAGTTAAGGTGAGACCTGTATTTATTACAGGTTGTCTATCCAGGTCAGTTAAAAGTCTTTGGGAATTACCTTGGAATGATGCACAGCACCTCTTAGTACCTCTGTCAGTGTCAACCGTCTGGGTGAATCATGGCCATTGCTTGACCAAGTTGCTTTCTGTGAAAGCTTGGGAGATTTCCTCTCATACTGACTTTTCTTAGGCACACTACACACCACAGATCTTTATCCTCTGTGGCCCTACAAGCTTTTTGATCAAAAGTTTGTAGTACTCACCAGAGTAACAGGATGTTGTTGAAAATGTTCCCTCATGTCCTGTGTCCTTATTGACCTCTGAGGGCTGAGGTCAAAATATTGGCTGTCCTCTTGGCCCATCTATCTTTCTAGTTTCTTGTCTCCATACCTCAGTTGTTGAACATCCAGAAGAGAAGGTTAATGACATAGTATCTTGTAATAAGAGCTGTTAGCTAAATATTACTATCTTATCTGAATATCAAATACCTTTGAACATAAAATAGAACAATTATTTACTAACAATCATGGATGTTCTAAAAGTTGACCCTCTGTAAAATGCAAATAGGCAATAGTATATAATTTTACACAGAAAATTTAAAATCAAAACCATACATAATATTGTAGCATGATAATCATGATGACATTTTTGTGACATACTTAAATTTCCATTTTGACATAGTCTAGCTCTATTTTTTTTTTTTTTTTTTTTTTTTTTTTTTTTTTTTTTTTTTTTTTTTTTTTTTTTTTTTTTTTTTTTTTTTTTTTTTTTGCGGCACCAGGGATTGAACTCACAACCTCGCACCTCCATAGACAGGCACTTAAGTCACTACGCCAAACTCCTGGCCCTGGTTTTTTGAGGCAGGGTCTCACTGTGTCACTCAGGCCGGCCTTGCGCTCACGTTGTAGCCCAAGGTGGCCTCGAACTCACAATGCTCCTCCTACCTCAGCCTCCGGAGTGCTGGGATTAAAGGCATGCGCCACCACGCCTGGCTGTAGTATAGCTCTTTTAATCAATCATCTTTATCCAATACATAAGAATCTTTTACCTAACTCATTGATCTTTAATGGGATGTCACTGAAGAAATTTGTGACAATGTCTGAACCACTTAACACATTAATTTTGAATCACAAGAGACTCTCAAGTTATAATAAACAACAATACATATTACATTTATATTACCAATTTTAGCATCATTTTAACCAGTTGGTGACCAAGGTTCAAAGCATGCTTTTAAAATCTATAACCAAAAGTAAACTTTGATCAAATGGTCCAAAAAATGCAAAAGAAGAAAGAAAAACTTGTTGAGATCAACCAAAATAAATAAATAAATAAAAAAACTCACAGAACAAATGAACAAATAACATATACAGACAATCTATTTACAATATCTGAGTGCACTCATGTATACTTTTGGCCAAATTAAATTATTTAATAACTTTTATAATTTTAGAAGTTTATAATTATAAATAGACTAGTAAGAATTTTTTGTAAGCCAATTAGCAGAGATCACTTACACAAAAATTTTGAAGGGGACAAAGTTTTTTACCCATAAATACTACATAATTTTGTATCTTATTTTGTCCTAAAATACTGGCAATTTTCATGTCCTTTTTCTTTTATGTGACCTCCAACTCAGTTGTCTCTGTATACTTTGTCACCTCCTCAGATCTTTTCCTATTTTTGGTTACCATGTCTTGGGCATCCTGGGTCAGTTTTATTAATTGACCCCAGGTTAGGTCTAGCCAGGTCTTTGTCTATCAGCCATGGAGCAGTCTCTGAGGCATCACTGTCACAGGACTGAGCATCAACTTCTAGAGAGGTGGAGCCTACTCCTTCTCTGGGTCTGTATTCATGATATAGTTGGACAGCATCCTCTGGCACAAAAGCCTTCCAGCATTTTCTGGAAAGACACAAGCATATCCTCAACTCCAAGTTAGCACTGGGCTAGGTCCCTTCCATTGTCCAGTATGAAGATCTTTTCAAAGGATCCTTCCTAACTTCTTTTCTTTTACCTGATTGAATTGTCTTTCTGCTGCTGTAGTCCCATCCCTAGTAGGATTTAAAAAGCTGATAGTACATACTGCCTAGTGAAGTCTATTATGAGGTGTGAATTTTTTTGTAGGGAAAGATTCCCCTTTTTGTTTTTGTATTTGAATTTTGAGTGTATGGTGAGCACTTTCAATAATTCCTTGACTATGAGGGTTATAAAGAACTTCCATGGTAAGGGAAATGTGAAAAGTTTTGGAAGGTAGGATTTGCATAAGCTGGGCCATTCAGTCTTAAGTGCCTGTGGAGAGTCAAGGGTACTAAAGGCTTCCAAGAAATGAACTATGACATGTTTAACTGCTTAGCCAGTGTGAGCAGAACCAAAAATGAATCCTGAGGAAGTATCCACTGAAACGTGGACCCAGCATAGTGTGCCAAACTCAGGAATATGAGTGACATCCATTTGCCAGAGATGATTGGGATGTAATCCTTGGGGATTAACCCCCATAGGGAGTAAAGAAAGATGCACATATGAGGAACATTAACAGTTTGTTGAGCCTGTTCTTGAGTTAAAAGGACCTGTTTGTGCAATGCAGAAGTATTTTGATGGAAGATGGCAGAAGCCTTTTTTTTTTTTTTCTGGTACCGGGGATCGAACTCACAATCTCATGTCTGCCAGGCAGGCACTTCAACCACTGCTATGGTTTACATTGTGTCAATTTGAGAAGTCTAGAAGCTTAATTAAGTAACTCAGCAACTCTACCTCCTGGGGTGTAGAGCCCAAGCAGTTTCCTGTTCATTGTGTCAATTTCAGAAGGTCTGAAGTTTAACTGAGAGACTCAGCAGGGAGCCAGTGTTCTTACTTTGTAAATAGCCTCATCCTGTGCAAAGGAAGGCAAGGATGTTTGTGAAGCTACACCCACCCTGGGGGTGTGTGGCCTGTGTACAATGTAAGGGAGGAGAAGAGGCTTGTTTCTGCTCCTTTTACTTTGACTGCTTTTGCTTGGCTGCTGCCTTGAAGTGTTGCCCTGGTGCCTTGCTACCCTGCCTTGGAGCCAGCTGATTATGGACTGAAACCTCCAAAAACGGTAAGCTAAATAAATCTTTCCTTCCCTAGTTTTGTGTGTCAGGTGTTTTGTCTCAGCAACAAGTGAAAAGTAACCAAGACAGTCACTGAGCCAAACTCCTGGCCCCAGAACAAGACTTTTGAATGGTATCTGAGGGAGGAACAGTGACAGTAGCCACCAATTCATCTATAGTAGCATTTCCCTTAGTAAGAGGCTGTGGCAATGGGGAATGGGATTGTAAATGACCAATAAAACAGGGGACATGGTGTGATCGAATAGTAATTTGAAGAGTGTGAAACAAATGAAAAAGATCTTCCTGGTTAGTGTGAATGGTGGCAGTTTTAACATGGTGCATCACACCACAAATGTAAGCACTATCTGAAAAAAGGTTAATTGGAGGAGATGAATGATCTTTAAAGCTCATATAACAGCCTGCAATTCAGTCTTTTGTGCAGAAGAAAAGCCTGCATCCTGTATTCAGGAAGGGGAGGCTGTAACATAACCTCCCCTGCCCAAAGAGGAGCCATCTATGAAAACAGAGACACCTGCTGCTATGGGAATCAAGCTTATTTTTGAGGGAAAGACAAAGGGTGTGAGGGAAGCAAATTGAATTAACTTGTCTGGAGGATGATGACAATAGATATCACCAGGAAAGTTAGTTAATGCAATTTGCCAAGAGTATGAGAATTGCCATAACTACTGTTATCGAATAGAAGAAAAGGGAACAATGATATTTTGCACCTCACATCCAAAAAACTGAATAGCACATGTCTGCGCGTGTGCAGTCAGTCCCACCATAGCATCATAGAAGGGAGAGATGGTTTTATGCAGAGCATATGGCACGTGTAGCCCCACCATAGCATCATAAAAGGGAGAGATGGTTTTATGCAGAGCATATGGCACGTGTAGCCATTGTAGAGGGCCCTGAGACTGCCAAAGGACCCCAGTGGGCATGTTGAGTTGGGAAAATAATTAAAAATATTGGCAAGTGTGGGTCCACTTTAGAGAGTTGAGAATTAGAGAGAGCCAGATTAACTTTGTCCAAGGCAGTTTTAGCCTCTGATGTAAGTGGTCTTGAAGAGGTGGGGGCTGGGTCCCCTTTGAGAATGTCAAAGAGAAGGGTTGAATCATGAGTCATTAGCTTCATAGCTGGGCAGAGCCAATTAATATTACCAAGTAGAGTCTGAAAGTCAGTTAGGATTGCAAGATGATTAACCTGGATTTGAACAGTTTGGGGCACAATGTGTCTCTGTTGAATAATGTGACCTAAATATGAAAAACATGCCATGGTTTGCGCTTTTTCAGGGGCCACAACTAGGCCTGCATTACAAAGGGCATCATTCAATTCAGTAAATATCTGGTGCAAGGTGGATGAGAATTCATGTGCTAGAAGAATATCAATCATGTAGTGGATAAGATAAGCAGATGGATGGCCCTCATGGAATGATAAAATGACTGCAGCCACAAACTCTTGGCATAGGGTTGGACTATTTGCCATTCCTTGTGGCAGACAACACCACTGGAAGTGGTGCACAGGGGACTGATGGTTAATAGAGGGTAAACTAAAGGTCAAATGTTTTTTATCTTGAGGATGGAGAAGGATTATAAAAAATCAGTCTTTTAAATCAATCACCATAAGGGAAAAATGCAAAGGAATAGCTACAGGACTTGGAGATCCTGGTTGAAGTGCTCCCATAGGTTCCATGGTTCAATTAACAATCCATAAATCCTGTAACAATCTCCACTTTCCTGACTTCTTTTTTATTATGAAAATTGGAGTATTCCAAGGGCTATTGGAGGGCTCTAGGTGTCCCACCATAATCTGTTCGTTAACCAGTGTATGAGCTGCTACAAGCTTCTCCTGAGTGAGCAGCCATTGATCAACCCAAACAGGGTCATCAGATATCCAAGTTAGAGCAAGGCCCTGGCACCACACACCAGGGGTGTGCTCTGGCTAGCCCCACGCTCCAGAGGCTCTGAACTCCTCGCAGCCAGATGCAAGGTCCCAGTGGTGCCACACTCCGGGGCATGCTCCACCTAGCCACCTGGGTCCTGGAGGTTCTGAACTCCACCCAACCAGGTGTAAAGCCCCAGCACCACATTCTGGGAGTGCATCCTCTCTAGCTGCACAGAGGATCCAAGCTCTGCCCAGCCCAGTGTCCCAGTGCAATCCATCAGGGGAACGTCTGGCCAGCCTCACAGGACAGAGGTACTGAGCCCAGCTCAGCCCAGAGCCCCAGGGCTGCTCATCAGGGAGTGACCAGCATAGCTGAAGGGTCTTGGAGAATTTGGCCCCCACCCATCAGAACACAAGGCCCCAGCTCCATAGTTCAGGGGTGCAGTCCAGCTAGCCATGTGGCAGATCCTGGAGGTTCTGAACTCCACCCAGCCAGGAGTAAGGCCCTGGCACCATATGCTGGGGGTGAGCTCTGGCTAGCACTGTGTTCCAGAGGCTCTGAACTCCTCACAGCCAGATGCAAGGTCCCAGTGGTGCCACACTCTGGGACATGCTCTGCCTAGCTGCCTGGGTCCCAGAGGTTTCGAACTCCATCCAGCCAGATGCAAGGCCCCAGTGCCACACCCCATGGTTGCATCTCTGCTAGCCACCTGGGTTGTGGAGGTTTGGAACTTCACTCAACCAGGTTCTAGGCCCTGGTAACACACTCTGGGGTGTGCCCCTGCTAGCTGCAGAGAGGATACAAGATCTCCCCAGCCCAGCCCAGCATCCCAACAAAGTACATCAGGGGAACACACGACCAGCCTCACAGGCCACAGAGCACAAGGCTCTGGCACCATAGCTTGGGGGTGTGCCCCAGCTGGCCAAGGGAATATTGGAGGATTGAAGCTCTACCCAGTGCAGTGTTCCAGTGCAATCCATCAGGAGGCTGCCTGGCCAGCCACACAGGTCCCAGAAGAAAATGACAAAACAAAAGAGCAACATGCAGTCTCAGTCCTCTAGCCCACTGAGAACAAACCCAAGAGACACTGAAATGAAAGACATTGGAAATCACACAACCAAACTTTCTGAAATGACAGCAACTGAAGTAAAGAAACAACTGCATGAAGCTATAGAAGAAAACATCAGAAATAATCTCTCAGGTAAAAAATGAAATGAGAATCATTATTAAAGAAATGTTGTGTGTATCTAAAGAAGAGCAAGATAAAAAAGTAGAAGAACATAAGAACATGATGGAAACTTTGAACGAACAATACAAGACACAATTAGAATGCATCAAACAGATGCAAAGAGATATTCAGGAAATTAAAAATTCCACTGAAAGTTGGCAAAACTGCTTGAATGAAGCTTAAGATAGACTCTCAGACCTTGAAGACAGCATGGAAGCTTATGATCATGAAAGAAAAGATCTCTTAAAAATAACAAGGAACCAGGAAACAATTCACCAGCTGCAAGATGATGCAAAGAGAAACAATATAAGATTGATAAGTGTCAATGAAAAAAAGCAGGAGGTCAATACAAATGACCTGTGAAGACTATTTGCAGAAATAATAGCAGAAAATTTTCCAAACATGGGAAAAGAATCTGATATACAGGTAAGTGAGGCATACACCCCAATGAACCATAACCAAAATAAATCTTCATCCAGACATATAATTGGGATATCAGAAATTCAGCACAAGAACAGAATGCTAAAAGCTGTCAGAGAAAAGAAACAGACCACCTACAAAGGAGAGCCTATCAGAATCACAGTAAACTTCTCAACACAAACCTTCAAGTCAAGAAGAGCTTGGAGTGAAGTATTTCAAATCCTGAAAGAAAACAACTTTCAACCCAGATTGATGTATCCTGCAAAACTATCTTTAAAAATGATGGAGAAATAAGATACTTTGATGACAAAGAAGGACTGAAGAAATTCATGGCCACCAAACCAACACTACAAAGAGTACTGAAAGACACTCTAGAAAGATAGAAAGATAACTACAATCCTAAGGGCAACAGGAAAATGAAACCACTAAGCAGGGCAAACAATTAAACAGGAAAAGTAGAAAACCAACAACAGAAAGATAACATGACAGGGATAAGTCAGTACATATCAGTTATATCAATCAATGTAAACCATCTCAACTCACCAATAAAAAGAAACAGACTGGCAGAGTGGGTTAAGAAACAAAATCCAACAATATGCTGTATATAAGAAACACATTTGACTTAAAAGGAAATTCACAGACTAAAAATCAAAGGATGGAAAACAGTGTTCCATGAAACAGGAACCCAGAAAAAAGCAGGGGTAGCTGTTTTGTTTGCAGACAATATGAACTTCAAGCCAAGAATGATCAAAAGAGATAAAGAAGGTCACTACATACCTGTTAGGGGACAACTTCAAGAGGAAGAGATTACAATCATAAATATATATGCTACAAATATGGCAGCACCCAACTATGGGAGACAAATCTTAATAGATATGAAAAACCAAATAATAACACAGTTATAATGGGGGACCTTAACACCCCTTTGTCACAGACAGATCAACCAAACAAAAAATCAGCAAAGAAATAACAGAACTGAATCAAACTTGTGAACAAATGTACCTAGTAGATGTGTACTGAGTGTTCCACCCAACAACATCAGAATACACATTCTTCTCCACTGCACATGGGTAATTCTTTAAAATAGATCATATACTAGCCCACAGAACATGCTTAAGTAAACGCAAAGGAACTGAAATAATTCCATGCATATTATCAGACCATAGAACAATAAAATTGGAAATCAATGACAAAAACCCCCACAAGAACCCCATAAACACATGGAAATTAAATAACACTCTCCTAAACAATCAATGGGTCACAGAAGAAGTTAAAGAAGAAATTAAACAATATCTACAATCAAATGGATATCAAAGTTATCTTGGGCACTCTCTGTGGATTTGGAGAACAGATCAAGGCCAACCCCCCCTAAAAAACGTGAAGGTGTGCAACCTATACTATAGTGGTTCTTTTTAGGAACAATTGGAAGAGTTTTTCTCCTTCCCTGATTGCTTTTATCAAAACCTCAAGAGTGAAGAAAACCTTGTTGTAACATCTGATGAGTTACCAAGGGGTTAGGGCTAATTAGAAATGCCTCCATGTCCTGTAATACATCACAACTCCATAGAGTGACTGGTATATGGGGGAGGACATAAGGTGAGAAATGTCCAGAATGCCCTTCTGCATCCCTCCAGGTTAACAATTTAGCACTTCTACTAGGATGAGCAACACTGCCCACCCCTATAGAGCTATAGTTGCTACATCCAGAGGCCATGCTATAGGCCAATGGCATTGGGCAATGACTGAAATATCCGTACCTGTATCTAAAAGTACTTTAAATGTTTTTCCTTCAATAATCAATTCCATCTCGGGACAATCTTGTTTAATTTGTTGAACTCAATAAGCTTCCAAAGACCCAAAACCTTGGATCCTCTTTCCTTTTTTATAGATTTTCCAAGTTTTGTACAAGGAAGAATGACCAGTTGAGCAATACAAGTGTCTGAAGTGACTTGAACAGTGTTTTGAATAGTTTGAACCATAACTTGATTTCCTCTGTATAATCAGCATTGACGACAACAGGCAAAACCTGGACACCTTTTAAAGTGAGAATGTTACAGTCTAACAGGAGTCCCACTGCTCCCTGAGGCAACGGTCCATGGAGTCCAGTAGGAATAGCATGGGGTCCCATTTCAGGAGTTAGTATGAATCTGGAGGATTCTGTCTTTTCTTGCTCACCAGAGATCAGAAGCGGGCTTGGTGGTGGCTGGTAGGGCTGGTGAGGAACTAGGAAAACATCCCACTGTTTGGTAGGGCCAGGGCAGGCCCCATTAGAATTTTCCCAGAATAGATCAGTCTTCCACATCAGTTCTGGATCTACACTCATTTGACCTATTTTTACCTCATCTATACTTCGTACAAATACGAGAAGATTCTGTTGAGGGTATGAGTAATGGCTGTGTTGCCCTTACTGGTGCAGCAGAGCAATTTTGGGCAAAATGTCCCCCACATCCACAGCTGAAACAAGTAACCTTGTCGCTTCCTTTTCCTCTAGGCTGTGGATGAATAGCCTAAGTGACAGCTGCTGCCAAGGCAGCCCTATTACATATGATGGGCCAATGTCTGCACAAATCTGAATCATCTTAGATAGTGTAGCCCACTTTTCATGGGCTGGTAAGGCCTCTTTACACCATTTGTTTGCATTCTCAAAGGCCAAATGTTGAGCAATTAATTGTTAGCTTCTGAATTGTTGATAATCCTCTGACTAGTCTGCAATAGGCATGCCACAAAATCCTGAAAAGTTTCATCAGGATTTTGGTGGATGGATGTCAGATTAAGGTCACCGTTTGAAGGAAATTTCCCCCAAGCTCTCATGGCAGATATTTTAATCTGTTCATATACTTGTATTTTGAAAGTAATTTGATTATTTATGGCAACAAAGTCACCTTCTCCAGTTAACATATCTTTTTTAATGGCTATATTGTGAGCAGCGCTGTGAACAGTTTGATTCGTGCACAATTAAAAAAAATTTTCCTTCCACAATAAAGAGTCCCCTGGCCTTAAACATGCTTTAACTATTCCCTTTCAATTATCTGGGGTCATAGCTTATTTTTCTAAAAGTTCTATTAAACCTAAGGTAAAAGGGGCTTTGGTGCCATAGGTGGTGGTAGCTTATTTTAATTCTTTTAAGGTCTTAAAAGGTAAGGCTTCATGAAGACATGTGACTTGTCCTAGATTATTAGGGATTTAGAGTTCAACAACAGGGCAGACATGTTGAAATTCCTTTATGGACTTGCTTGCCTGTCTGGCTTCTCTTAATGCCAGTTGCAAGGGAGAAAGAGAGGATAATTCAACTCCCTGAGAGGGGAAAATTTCTACTTGTGATACAACAAGGTTTCTCTGAGCTGAAGACGTGGAAGCTGCCACTTGAGGTGCAGTTAGTGTTATCAGTTTTGCCTTGGGCAGCTGTGAAACTGAAGCCTCAGTGAAACACTCCTCTAGTGGGGAAAGGTCTTTTCTGCCCCCCCACCATTCCTTCCCCATCTGATTGAGTAAAGCGAGAGGGTTCAAGTTCTATCAGTGGGGCTGTTGCCTTATTACACCTTATCTGCTCAGTACTTGTTTATAAAATAGTGCTCTGAGCAGGATCCTCTGTAGTCATTTTAACAGGCACACGACCATTGAGACACTCTCTAATCCAGGTCTACAAAAGAAAAGTAAGTACAGGAATCCATAATAGAGCAAGGATTTGTACGTACATTTGTTGTTCTTGAACCTACTTGTGTCATGTTTAATAGCTGATAAATCATTCTCTCTCTCTGTCTCTCTCTCTCTCTCTCTGGCTTCTCTTAAGCCTGTTTCTCTTTTTTTGAGAATACGCAGCTAGAGGTCTCCTCTTACCTGCTATCTGATGCATTTCCTCGTTCCCTGGGTCCCTGTTCAGGTGCCAATTGCTGCATCCCACACAGCTCTCAATGTTCCCAGGGTGAGGATGGTGAGAGGTTGGAGAAAAAGGACAAGAGTTGGAATACAGAAAACTGAGGCCGGTGGAGCCCTCTCTCCTGATGGGAAGTACCAAGAAGCAGCAGGAGAGGGGGAAGGCGCAAGAGTGCTCCAGCGGCTGCAGTGCATTTGTTTATACACTTGAGAGACTGAGTATCACGTGAAACCTCTCTGCCTAAGAGCTTATCCACGCGGCTTGTCTCAGTCACCGTGTTCTTGAGATTAGAGCAGTTTATTCATATGACTTGGCTCAGGCACCCAATATTTTTGAGATTAGCCTTGGTTCAGCCCCACACATGATGGATCTTTAGCTCCAACCATTCCCCACAATCCACAGCCACTCACCTGCCTGCCATTTTGAAACCTGTCTCCACCTCAAGACGTCATGTTCATGCTGTGGTTTCTCCAAGATCACTTTTTAGAGCTGGAAGCATTTACACAGCCTGAGTTTCAGCCCAGAAGCCAATCTCTGCACTGTTTTCTTGTAATGCATATGTATTATGTACATTCCCTCCTAGAGCAAGATCCTGCGAGAAAGCATTATGGTTTATTGAATCTTTGCTACACAATCTCCCCTCCCTTTAAATGCTACCACAAAGGGCATGTAATGTTAAGAAATATTTATCAAACAAGCAAATAGATGATAACAAATGGAAGTAAGTGAAATGAATACTGGCGGTTCTGGGGAGAGATTTTCCAATACTAGTGTCAAACACCAGCTCGACAAAAAGCTGACTGGTGTATCTACTTTCTAAAATGACACTAATTTAGTTAAATTGTCTAAAACATTGCTTTTGAGGTGAAGTATCTCTCATGTTCTCTGGAATATGCTAAACTGAGGTAATGTTAGGGGGTGTTATTCATTAGATATTTATTGAACACCTACGATCCATCCTGTGCTGAGAACATGGGAGCAGGCCATGGCCCTTTATCCAGGCCCACGCTGTCCTACACAGGCCGGCGGCCATGTGTGGCTGTCGAGAGTTTGCAACACGGTTGGTCCAAAGAAGACATCTAGAAGCATAAAATACTAGGATTTGAAGATGTGTGTGTGTGTCTGTGTGTGTGTGTGTGTGATCTCATTAAGAATTGGTATATGGATACTTTGGCAATATTTTGAATGTACTTGGTTTAAAATATATTGTTAAATTAACTTCACCTGTTTCTTATTACTCTTTAAATGTGACTGTTAGAAACTTTGAAATGGGGTATATTGGCTTACATTACTTTTGTGCTGGACGGTGCCAGTCACTCCGGGTCCTTGAGTTTGTCCGGGTCTTTGGGCCCATTGCTGTTACTACCTAGTGATCCACTAGAGGGCGGTCTTGTCTTTCAATGTTTCAATTTGCAATCGGATCCAATTGTTTTTTGTTTTGTTTTGTTTTGTTTTGGATCCAATTATTTTGTATATGTATATATTTATCTACTTCCCATCTAGTTTGCTTCAAGTGTTGCGCTACGCTCTGAGACCACCCTCATGGTTCCCGACATAAAGGATTTTCACCGTATCATGGAAAGCTGCACACAGAACTAAGTATGATGTGAAAACATGAAGGAAAGCCTGTTATATTAACATGCAATATAAATGTTCATGACTTTGGCTTTCATGGGTGCTCTGTTCCTTTAATAATTGATTTAGTTTCGAATGCCAGCCCACATAACCTCAGGCAGTCCAGTGGCCCGGCGCCCTCCCCAGAGCCCCTGGATGGAGAAGCCAGGCAGGTGTGCGTCACCTGGCCAGGCGGCTGGCGTCATCACTCGCTCCAGCGCCCTGTCTGGGGCACCACGTCACGGTCCCTTTGAGGTTCTTCCTAGCACAGCGGTTTCTTATTCAGCATCACTTCCCAGGCTCTGGACTTCTGCGTGCCTGCGATCGCAAGCCGCTCACTTCCCCTGGGACTTTCCCTTCCCATCTTCGACTTCTCTAAATCCCAGGCCCTCGGCTTCTGTCTCCGGGGAAGAAACTGAAAATCGAAAGTTTTCATTCTTCCTCTGAATTTGTGGGTAGTCTTAAACTGACACATTAAAACTCATACGTGAAAAAGTCACTATTTAAGCCAGCCACGGTAGCACACACCTGTAGTCCCAGCACTTGGGAGGCTGAGGCGAGAGAATCACAGGAGTCCAGGAGTCTGAGACCTGCCTGGGCAACACAGTGAGGCTTCATTTCAAACAAACAAACAAACAAACAAATAAACAAACAAAGGAGTAACTATTTAAAGATATAACTGATCTCATAACACGGAGCAATGATTCCAAATGATGGTAAGAAAACCCTCACACTGGTCTTTTAAAAGTATAGATGCAGCTTTTCTTCTTTAAAGGAGGCATTCTGGA
The DNA here is from genome assembly GCA_004363535.1 of Dasyprocta punctata. Classification (NCBI taxonomy): domain Eukaryota; kingdom Metazoa; phylum Chordata; class Mammalia; order Rodentia; family Dasyproctidae; genus Dasyprocta; species Dasyprocta punctata. The sequence goes on from RJWM01033840.1 coordinate 15,373, forward strand.
GAAAATCACCTCTCTTTTGGGAAAGGCAGAGTCTTTCAGGGTCTGTTTCTCTTTTCCCTCCTCCCTGTTTGGAATGACGCCCTGGGAAGCTTCTGTCTACTCCTTCATCTCTAATCACTTCCTGTCTGAGAATTTGTCCACCGGTTTAAAATTTAGACTCAAAGTCTTCCTGTCCTAAGTGCTCTTCTCGTCACCCTGGCATTGACTCTCTTCATTTACTTTTCCATGTTCTCTAAAGAAAACCCCACCCTTCCTCCCGTTCCCTCTTGCTGACTCCTTGCGCCCTCAGCCCCTCTCCCGTTTGGCTTCCCTGTCCCAAGGGAATAGGTCTGAATGCTGAGGCCCCTCATCCTTATCTTGGTGGACTTCGCTGCTCTGTCAACACAGCTGATCACTGTCCTACAGCAACAGAAAACAGGGTCCCACAGAGACCAGAGCCTGACCTTACTCATTAGGGAATAAGTCCAATCATTCCTCAGGGCCATGATTTTATTCTTCTACGTGTCTCTTTTTTCTCTCATGTTTATTTTCTTGTTTTCTTTTCCCATTTCCATATACTCACTTTTCTGTGCTGGCTTTTCTCATCTGATCATAACTGAAAATTAAAAGAAATTTCAGGGTCTTTATAATACCTAACCTGTTACAAAATATTTATATTCTTATTTATTTATTTTTGCGGCACCAGGGATTGAACTCGCAACCTCGCACCTGCCAGACAGGCACTTAAGACATTGAGCCAAACTCCCAGCCAATACTTACATTCTTAGTTTTGCTGTTTTATTATATAAGCACAAGTGTTTTACATGTTTGAGCTCTCTCAGAACCAGGCATCTGTTCACTTCAAAATTGCTTTTTGACCTCTGTGTGGGGCTCGCTGGATGAAAACAAGCAACCAGGAAAACCCCGCGCCCCGCACCCCCAGCAGTTTCCGGAGCAGGCGGCCGTGCCTGGCCCTTCTTGGGAGCTCAGTCTGCCGGATACAAGTGACGCTCTGGGCTTCACGCTGCCCATTGGCCGCTGGGGAACAGGCCAAGTTCTCCGTGGAGAAGCAGCTGTCACCCCAGAAATCGTCCCGAGGCTGACTCCGTTCCGCTTTCGCTTTCCTGTCGCAGGCGAGGTAGCCCAGACCGCAGCAGCCCCGCCCTGAAACAACTTCCTCCTTTCTCAGCAAGCTGAGTCTCTGCTCTCTGGAAAGTTTTGTGAGGAATCAGCTCTTACTTTCTTGGTAGAATTTATCTCATCATTGTTTCTCAGTTTTAAAACTTCATTGTTGTTTGTATTGCTCTCATTGTAGAAGACAACCTCCTTGAAGGGTCTAGAAAGTCATTGTTGGTAAATAATCCAAGACAGACCATGGAAAACCATAGAGCTGTCCTAGAGGGTTTTGTGGCTGTTTATATCTCATGACAATCCTCTACTAGTCCTCTGAGAAGAAGTGTAACCCAGAGGGGACCCTCAGAACCAAAGGAAGGGGCAGAGGTTTTAGAGGTAATGCAGAGTTTTATTCAAGTGGAACCACACGTCTTTCCCTGCAGAGAACACAGAAGGAGGCTCCCAGGAGGCCCAGGCTGTGAGGCCCCAGAGAATCCAGACTCTTCCCCAGTGGAAAGGCAGTCCTCGCGCCTCAGTGGGCCATGCTGCTGCCTGATAGACACTGCACGGGAGAATCGAGTATCTATTCGTTTCACCTTCAGCTTCCCGGTGAAACAGCCAGATTACCAAAGAGGGAATCAAAAGACTCCTGCTAAGTGTCCTGGAAGTTTCCTGTCAAAAGCCACTCTCGCCTATCCAAACCCTTCCACCCCTGAGTTTGCAAGAGAGCGCCTTCTGTCCTCTGCCCGCCAGGCCAGAGCGGTCCCTCTCAAGTTTGCCAAGCAACCTGCTTGGACTGCTGAGTTCAAGTCCTGCCTCTCCTCCTCTCTGCCCACAGCCAGGACAGGGCTGAGAAACTTGCACCAGGAGTCAAAATTCTGAGTCCAGGCGCAGGGAGAAAGAGGCGCCAAACAACAATTCCAAAAGTTGGCACAAGCCTCAATCTGTAGAAGCTGTTTGGGGGAATCTGCCCTCCTGTGCCTTGTCCCTGCTTAAAGAGGGACACTCTGTGCTTAGAGCAAAATCAACCGGGGTGATTTTCTCCTGGGGGGCTGTTTAGCAAGGTCTGCAGACATATTTGATTGTCACACTGTGTGTGTGTGGGGGAGCAGTTAAGCCACCTGTGGTATTCTGGTCTGGTGGCCTTGGCAGACTAATGCACTGTCTCTTATTCCTCAGCTCTTTTTCGCTAAGTGAGTACCATGGAAATCTAGACGGTGCTGCACACGCCCATCCAGGAGCTGTGGCATTCAGTTTACTGTTTCGTTATCTGACAGTGTGCATGGTGTTTCCGGCAGCTCTGCTCTCACTCGGGGCTCTGATGACAGCCCCCTGATGTGGTTCAGAAGCTCTACGCCTAGGTCTACTATCATCTTCTTGCCAAATAACAGCCATGTCCTTCCCACTGGGCCCATTCACGGTCTTCCCAGAACACACGTCAGGCCTTCATCTCTCCCCGATCTGGGTGCCCGCAGGAAAAAGACCCTAACTCTCCAAATCCCCAGGCTCCATTTTCCCCAAATCCAACAGACTTTCTTTTCAGACCTAGATCAGCCCTCTCCTAGAACCCAGGAGTTTAACCTTCCCCTTCTTCCTTTTCTCTTTGCTTACTGGAACTCAGGGGTGAAAACGTCTTTGTATTGTACATCCCTCTGCTAGAAACAGGTGACGCTGCTTCCTACTAACTTCCCATTGGCTGGAGGGAAAGCTGTCTAAAGAGGAAAACAAAGTTTTGCAGAATCAATTCCTGTCTTTTGTGGTGCCCTCACAGTTATTTGGTCAAGCAGGTTGCCCAGGGACAGAGCTGTTTCTGGCTGCAGGTCCTTATCTTGAAGGAAGGAAAGTGGAGCGGACTGAAGGAAAGGATCTGGGGAATTGGAGCCAGATAATTGGAGCAACTGTGGGGCTAGTGGATGGGCTGAGGGAAACAAACCCAACGTCTCCCAAATGCTACCCTTGGACGCCCATCGTAGGAGGGGTTGAGCTCCAACAGCAAGAAATGCAATCTGTCTGGTCAAATTGGGCAGAAAACTAGCTGAGCAAGAAATGATTGCATCTGAATTTTTAAAAAGAGTCCAGTAAAGACTGAGAGTGAAATAAAAGAGACCAAATATTCCCTCCCTTTGTATCACAGGAAACAAGCAATTCCTATGCAAGACTCTTTAAGTTTTTAAACTGCAACTTCACATTGTTTCTTTTAAAAACAGATTTAACTGAGATATAATTCAAATACCATACAATCCATCCATTTAAAGCTTACAATTCAAGGGTTTATTATGTTCACAGATACATGCAGTCTTTTTTTTTTTCTCAAATCCACTTTATTTCAAGGATAAAAAGAAATAAAATGAAGAAGAAAAGAAAAAAAACTATAACAAAATTTCAAAACACATCAATCAGGGGGCAACAATGGCACAAACACTGCACATTGTCATCCCCAAATCATTCACCCAGAGCACAAGACATCTGCATTCAATTGTCTGAAAAATACCAGCACAAATCTTTCTCTTCAGTGAACTCAGAAAAATCAGTAGTGTAACAATGCTAACTATTTTTTCATATACATGTACATGTTTTTTTCTCCCACTTTCTCACACTAATGAGACAATCTGATGTTTACACATGTGTGTCTTATTTATTTCACTAGTGAGTATGTTCTCAACTTGCATCCATTTACCTATAAAACTCTCCAGTTTATTTTTCATTATGGCTGAGTAGTATTCCACTGCATAAAAATACCACATCTTTTCAATCCATTCTTCAGTTGATAAGCATTTAGTTTCCAAGATCTGGTTATTATAAACTGTGCTGCTATAAATATGGGTTCACATATATCACTGTGGAATGATGCTTTAAATTCTTTTGGGAAGATACCCAGGAGGGGAATAGCTGGGTCAAATGGGACCTCCAATCCTAGTTTTCTGTGGAATCTCCATACTGATTTTTGCAGTGGTTGCAGAAGTCTGCATTCCCATCAACAATGAAACAAGGTTCCTTTTCTTCCACAACTCTGCCAGCATTTGTTATTGCTTGATTTGTTGATAATAGCCCTGGAGTGAGGTGAAATCTCACGGTTGTTTCAATTTGCATCTTTCGAATGACTCAGATGTTGAACATTTTTTCATATATTTATTTGCTGTTTGTATTTCTTCATCTGAGAATTGTGTATTCATCTCAGATGCCAATTTTTGGATTGGGTCTTTAAATTTGGGAATGTGATTTATTTTTGAGTTCTTTATATGTTCTCGATAGTAATCCTTTATCTGAGCAACAGCTGGCAAATATTTTTTCCCACATTGTGGATTGTGTCTTCACACTATTGGTGGTTTCTCTTGCTATGCAAAAGCTTTTCAGTAGGGTGAGATCCCAGTTGTTGATTCCTTGTGATAGTTCCTGTGTGATTGGGGTTTTGTTTATGAAGTTTTTACCTACACCAATGTCTTCAAGATTTTCACCTGCTCTATCTTCCAGCAGATTTAATATTTGTGCTAATATCAAGATCTTTGTTCCATTCTGATTCTAGATCAGTACACAGTGAAAAATATGGGTCCAATTTTAATCTTTGGCATGTGTAGAGCCAGTTTTTCCAGCACCATTTATTTTATTTTTTTTTTTGAGTACATCATCTCTTTATTTTTTTTTTAATTTTATTTGAG
>RJWM01033841.1:0-20209 GCA_004363535.1 Dasyprocta punctata
TCTGTGCTTACGTCTGCACAGAGACTGCGGAACATGGTCAGAACCTCACAGTGCCGTCCACAGGTGGAGAGAGATGAAGTCCAGGGCAGCGACATTCTGATCCAGAAGGGACGCGGATCTTGGGCAGAGAGGGGCGGAGTGAAGCCCGGCTGGCTTTGCCTAGGGGACCTCAGGCAGGCTGGGTGCGTGTGTAGGAGGATGAGCGCCACGAGAGACGTCCTCTTCGGCGTCCTTGGTGAAAATGAGACCAGCAGTCGCTCTGTCGGGGGCAGGGGCGCGTCGCTGGTTTGCGCAGTCCACTGCAGGGAGGCCCTCTCCCAAAACCCTGGCACCGGGCAGCCTGTATCTTTTAATCCTCAAGTCCCAGACTATTTTAGCTCATTTAAACAAGAACTCTTCCTTGGATGAAAAGCAGGATTTGGGAAGCTCAGTCAGGTTTGTCCTGAAGGAGCGGAGCCAGACCCCTGCTCCGCGGGAGGTGATGGTCACCCCAGATGTAGGAACCCTCGGAATCAGAGTCTGTGGTCCAGGGCAGCAGACCAGGACGAGGGCGAGCTGTGCAGTGAGGGAGTGTCGTAGATCTGAGAATGATTTTTAAGAAAGTTTCGGCTCACAGGAGAGAAGTCTCTGAACAGAGATAGTTACACGTTTTTTCCTCATCTGAGCAGTGACTTTAAGAAGAAAGTCAGTACTGCGTGCAAGGATGTCACTCTTAGCTAGATTAACTTTCATTACTGTGACTCTCCTTGAGTGCTGGTAGATTTTAATCCCGATTTGCCCTAAATCATGACTGTTGAGACCGCTGGTTCCTGGTTTAGAGAAACTGGAAGAATCACCCTTGCAGGGAGAACACCGGGCCCCTGGGTGACACAGAGGTGCTCAGGACCGCATGGCTCGTCCGGTGGGGAGGGAGCGAGGGCTGGGGCTGAGGTGAGGCTGTGGGGCTCCCTCCTGAGGGTCAGGGTCAGGGTCAGGGTCAGGGTCACAGCCACGCCTGCTGCAGGCCGGGCCCTTCCCTTCATGGCTCTGCTGACTCCCACAGAGCGGTCAGGGCTCAGCAGACCACTGCCCAGGAGCCAGCGTGGCGCCTGGGTTTTTTGGCATAGTGCAAACTAAAAATAGTTTTTACATTTTTAAAGGTTATAAAAGAACCTGAGAGAATCACAAGTTTGAGCCCAGCCTGGGCAATTTAGTGACTTAGGGAACCCCTGTCTCAAAATTTAAAGGACTGGATATGTAGCTCAGTGCAAAGGCCCTGGGTTCTATCCCTAGTACTGCAGGAAAAAAGAAAAGAGAAAACATGACAGACCACAGATACCCTGTAAAACCCAAAATATTTACTATCTAGCTCTTAAAGAAAGTTTCCTGAACTGTTTCTTATCACTACAAGATTAACAGATCTTTTACCTTTGTGCAGAAGGCTTTTTAAAATGAAGCATGGTAAATAAAAGGAGATACATTGTATCTTCACAGTCCTATCACTGTGGCATTGCAAAAATAGCCATCTTTTTTTTTTTTAAAGTGAACTTAAGCTGGTGGCGCACGCCTTTAATCCCAGCACTCGGGAGGCTGAAGTAGGCGGAGTGTTGTGAGTTCGAGGCCGGCTTGGGCTACAATGCGGCGCAAGGCCGGCCTAAGCTACATAGTGCGACCCTGCCTCAAAAAACCAGGGCTGGGAGTTTGGCTCAGTGGCTTAAGCGCCTGCCCTGGCAGGCATGAGGCTGTGAGTTCAATCCCCAGTGCCGCAAAAAAAAAAAAAAAAAAAATTTTTAAAGTGAACTATTTAAATCACTAAAAATTTTTGAGACACAGTTTTGCTAGTATTTCCAGGCTGGCCTTGAATTTGAGATCCTCCTGCCTCAGCTTCCTGAGTAATTGGGGTCACAGGCGTGTGCCACTGCATCTGGCTTCTATTATTGATTTATGCCTTTGCTTGCCTTTGGGAACATGCAGGATTCTCACTGTCTTCTCTCTTTTCTCCCTCTGAGTTATATGCTGCTAGTGGGATCTGTTAAAGATCTTTCCAGTGTTGGAGGGAGGACGTGTTCACAGCCTCAATGCTGTGAGGGTTTCTCAGGATCACGCTGTCCCTAAAGTCACTGTGCACGGAGATGAAATCTGTTGAAGTGTCCTTGGGAAAAGCTAGGGTGTTTGGCACCATGACCCCAAAGTGCCCCTTTTGCCTTCCCGAAACCCTTGCAGGTGAAGGGGACACTGGAATCAGAGCGGGAGCAGAAGTCCAGATAAACGTTACAGGACCCCTTGGTGCTCTCTGTGGAGACGCCTCTCCTGCCTGAGCGCTGACTCAGCTGCTATCGGGGACCCGGCCTACATCCCCAATCTTCCGAACGAGTGAGACAAGTGGTATGATTTTAGGGCTCCAGGAGGATCAAAGCCCCTGCAGAGTTCTTGACTCTGCAGCTATCCTGAGGGTTAAGACAAAGAGTTTTTCTGGATCACCTGTATATATTTTCAAATAGACAAAGAGGGGGGATACTGAGGTGTTGCAGGTGGTGCCAGAACTGAGCAGGACTTGGGAGTCACTTCAAGGACATCTCCAAGTAGGAAGGAATGCCAGAAAAGGAGAACTATTTTATCTCCAAGATGGCCTTTGTGATGGGAGTGAGATGCCTGCAGAGTAAGATGCCTGCAGGGCAGTCTCTATTAACATGATTGATTATGGAGCCAAGATGTCCTCAGCTGCGACCTTCTTTACCTTGCCTTTTGAGGTATCTCTGACCTCATTGGCCACTACAGGCCTCGGTTAGGACCAGTGATTCATAGAATTTCCTTACTATGAATCAGCTCCCATTGCCAGGCAAGGGGCCTAGGCCTAGGACAGGTTCGCAGATAAACAAAATGCCAATTAGTAAATTTTAGATCGTGCTCAGAACTGCTTCGTAGCAGTCTCCAACAAGCTGCTCCGTGGATTGTGGGTCACTCAGAACCCAGGGCGCTCACAACGTCCGTGCAGTGTCCTTTGCTCGGTATGCGGGGCACCCGGGAGTGCTGCGGCCCAGCCTGTCACCCCGGACACTTAGCATTCTCTCCGGAGGTTTTTTGCCTGGCCTGTTGCCCCTGGATGTTGGTGACTTCCTGTCCAGCCCACCGCCTGGACCTTCTGGCGACTCTCCTGTCCAGGCTGCTGCCTCTGGACGCTATCCTGTTATGATAGGAAGTCTCAACTAACCCTGCCCTTTTCTGATGATATCTTAGTTAACTCTCGTCTCTCCAAGCCATCTCTGGGTATTTTCTTCCATTAGCAACCTATCCCACTGCCCTGGCACACCTGGACTGTGGATCAGATGTCTATCACTCCTCAATGAAGTGGCCTCGGATTGCCTATCTGCATGTCTCTCGATCAACAGGCAATCATGCAGTAAATGTGGTGAGGCAGTGTTCAAGTTTTCGTGGCTTTGTTAGGTAGCTGTCACCACATATTACACAAAGTGGGGGGCTTGGCGAACATGAACCACCCGTTGCAGTGAACCCATAATTTAAGTAGGATTCAGTATTTTCTTGTAAATGCAACCTTCTTCTGCTGACATCTTAGAATCTTCTGCTGTCTCATCATAGAGTGTTATGGTTTATACATTGTGTCAACCTGAGAAGTCTAGAAGCTTAATTAAGTAACTCAGCAGCTCTACATTCTGGGGTGCAGAGCACAAGCAGTTACCTGTTCATTGTGTCAATTTGAAAAAGAAGTTTAACTGAGAGACTCAGGAGGGAGCCAGGGGTCTTACTTTGTAAATATCCTCATCCTGTGCAAAGGAAGGCAAGGAGGTTTGTGAAGCTATACCTACCCTGGGGGGGGGGAGGTTCCTGTATACAATATAAGGGAGGAGAAGAGGCTTGCTCTTGCCCCTTTTACTCTGACTGTTTTTGCTCGGCTGCTTCCTTGAAGTGTTGCTCCTGTGCCAGGCCACCCTGCCTTGGAGCCAGCTGATTATGGACTGAAACCTCCAAAAACTGTAAGAGAAATAAACCTTTCCTTCCCTAATTTTGGGAGTCAGGTGTTTAGTCTCAGCAATGAGGGAAAAGTAACCTAGACAGAATTTGGTACCAGGAGTGGGGTTGTTGCTGTGACTAACCTGACCATGTGGTTCAAGAGCCTTTGGAAATGGCTTGTGGGAAGAGTTTGGAAAGATTTGGAGATGTCACCTGAAAGAGTGGTGCTGGAACAGCTTAAATTAAAGACACAGGGTCTTTCCCCTTTTCCAAGAAGCTCTCCAGCAATGTGCCTTTTTCACTCATTTTGGCCAGGGTCAGCTTTGGGCTTGTGCAGTCTGTGACTGAGCCAAGTGCATGGTGAGGGAAGGAGGTGCAGGTAAAAGTGGTAAATGAAATCATGAACGAACCATCCATGGACTAGCGTAAGTGTAGGAGTCTGACCTAAAGCCTGCACCAGATGCAGCTCTACAGGTGAATCACAGCCGCTCACCACTACAAAGCCAGCCACCGCATGCAGCTCGCTTGTCCCTTTCCACCCACTGATAGGGTTTTGACAGCGTCTGTAAGCCGGGGGTTCATTGTGGTCTCTGTGAATCCCAACCCCTTTGCTAGTGTCAGTGTGTACTTGCAGCTGCTCCCCAGGGCTGACACCACTGCCTTAGCTCCACCTCAGATCATCAGGCATGAGATTCTCATAGGGAACCCGGATCTCTCATATGCATGGGTCCCAGTGGGGGCCACGCTTCTGTGAGAGTTTGTTGCCTGCTGATCTGCAGGAGGCAGCGATCAGGCTGCAAAATGAGCTGTGGGGAATAGCATCCTGCCACTCACTCCCTGCTGTGGGGTCTGGTTCTGTCAGGCTGTGGGCTGGCACCCTTCCTGTTCACAGCTCTGGCTTTGAGGCCAGTGGCTCTCAGCCCCCAGCACCGCAGCCCTCACTGGCTCCAGCCATCCAAAGAGCGCCTCGGCCGCCGTGTCCACGGCCCCTTCCGCCGCTTTCCTCAGCTCTCCCGCAGTGTCCCCGCCGTCCGTCTCTGCCCGTGTCTCCGCTGGCTGCTGCTGGTCCTGCACCTCTTCAGGGCTGGCAGCCGCTAGGGTGGGCAGCTGTGCCACACGGGTCGACCTGGATGCAGTGCTGCTGACAGAGCAGGGCCACGCATGCGTGTGGAGCTTGCTTCAAGGACCTTTCTGAGCTCTGCGTGGCGGGTAGGGCGCGGTCATCTGAGGTCCTCCGTGTTTCGAGCCCGCCGTGGGCCAGGCAAATCCCTGGCAGAGTGTCCAGGACGCCTTCGCCGTCAGGGCATCAGCTCAGCCGAGCTTTGGAAGGAGGTGCTGCTTGCAACATCTCTGCTGTCCCACAGATCGGTGGGGCTGAGGTCGCAAATCTGCCTCCTTTAAAGTCACCTTTGAAGCCGGGCGTGGTGGCGCACGCCTTTAATCCCAGCACTCGGGAGGCTGAGGTAGGCGGAGCGTTGTGAGTTCGAGGCCGGCTTGGGCTACAACGCGAGCGCAAGGCCAGCCTGAGCTACGTAGTGCGACCCTGCCTCAAAAAACCAGGGCCGGGAGTTTGGCTCAGTGCCTTAAGCGCCTGCCCTGGAAGGCGCGAGGTTATGAGTTCAATCCCTGGTGCCGCAAAAAAAAAAATAAATAAATAAATAAAAAATAAAAAAATAAATAAAAAATAAATAGTCACCTTTGTATCAGTGGGTAGGCTGGTCCCCTTCCCTCTTGCAAAAGCTCTGTCTGCCTGCTTCCTGTTATCTTTTATTTGGCTCTTTCATTTGTCTATACTTTGGATTTCTCTTCTAAGAGAAATCAGCCACTAGTTAAGCTCACATATCTGATTTATTTCACTTGACATTGTGGTCTCAAGGTGCCTGTGTTTGCTAATGAAAGTCTCAAATTTGAGGCATCTCCAGGAGACCGTGGTGACCATGGCCCTCGGGGTTTAGGGGCTTGGGGGCGTTGGCGGCAGGCCCGGTCCCTCCTGACCCTTACCCGTCAGGCGCAGTGTCCTCGGGGTGGGGAGGGTGGTGGCGGCCAGGCAGAGGCTCTGCAGCCGCAGGCCGCCCCGAGGAGGCCCTGGCAGAGGGAGGCTTTGGCTCCCTCGTCTGCTTTGTCCCTTTCCCCTGCCCGCTGTCCTTCCCTGAACCCCAGCCTCCCAGGATTTTCACTGTGCCCAGCTCCTCTGGAGAGCCGGCCCAGCCCAGTGGGGCGCCGCCTGTGCGACCCCTGCTGGGTAGAGCGCAGCTCCCCAGGCTCCTGTCCTCAGTGCCCGCAGGAGCGCGTGCGGGACGGGTGCAGGACCGAGCCGGGCCGTCTGCTGCCCAGTCAGGCGCGGGCACCAGGGGCCGAGGCCCCGCTGCTCTGTGTCTCAGGCGCCTGCGCCTCCACCTGCTCCGCGACCTCTTGGCCTCCTTCAGTGCCATCTCAGGAGAGTCACTTCCTCAGGGAGCTGGGCACAGGACCGCTGCTTGCTGCTTCTTGTCTGAGACCCTCCTGGGCTGTTCCTTCTTCTGGGAGAGACCCAGAGAGAGAGCAAGAAAGGGAGACAGACAGACAGATAGACAGATACAGAGGTAGATAGATGATAGATATATAGATGATAGATAGATACAGAGATAGATAGGTGATAGATGATAGATAGATACAGAGATAGGTGATAGATGATAGATACAGAGCTAGATATAGATAGATGATAGATACACAGATAGATGATAGATAGACACAAATAGATGATAGGTAGATAGATGATAGACAGATGATAGATAAATAGATGACTGATAGACAGGGGAGGGATGACAGGAAGGAGGGAAGGGGGGGGAGAGAGAGGGAGAGGGACAGACACGGGGGGTGTGAGAGATGGGCTGCCCCGGGGGGGAAGCCTCTGGAAAGGCCCGGAAACTGTCCTCCCTGCCGCGTCAGGGAAGCCTGGGAGCCGGCCTGGGCCCCTCTCCTCCTCCTCCCTCCCTTCCTCCCCAACCCTGCAGCTGTCCCTGAAGTGCCGGAGGCCGAGCTGGCCACCGAGGCTCCGGAAGTGCGCCTCCCAGCGTGTCTGCCTTGTGCCAGCTTTCCTGTCCTCCCTGCCTCCCGGAGGACCCTCTGTCCCCCTGCTTTCTCCACTGCGCCCCGGGTGGGGAATGGAAGGGCCTGGCCTGCGGGGGTGCACCGAGTGAGTGACAGCTTCGAGGGTGCTTCTGTCCCCTGTGCTGAGCGCCCCCTCTCCCCCAGGGCCTGTACAGAGCAGATGTGCGGTTTGGGCCGGGCGTGGAGACCTACCCTGACGGCCGCCAGGACGTGGGGCTCTGGTTCCGTGAGCACCTCATCAAGCTGACCACGAAGACCCCCAGCAGCTTCTCGGTGCTCAGCTACCCGGAGTTCTCCGCCTTCCTCACGTGCTCGCGGGACAGGGTCAGCCTCGCAGAGCCGGAGAGCACAGTGTGGGGGCCCCCCGAGGGACAGGACCCCTTCTTCTACGAGTACAAGCGGTTCCTCCTGGACGAGAACCTGACGCTGCCCCCGGAGATACAGGTCTACTCCACCGACTACTGCCACCTGCCCATGACAGGCTCTTTCCGCAGCGAGCTGGACGCCCAGATCTTCGCTGGTGAAATCCCGCCGTTTGTCGAGGATGGGGAGCCCTGGTTTATAACGAACGAAACTCCTTTATTGGTCAAAATCCAGAAGCAGGCTTACAAGTTCAGGTGATCAGCCTGGCCTTTCTCCTGCACCCCTTTGTCCCCTTCAGGTGGCTTTCTGGGGTCCTTAGTGCCAGACGGTCCTGAGGACAACCGATTGGCAGCCTCGCTCATCCGGGACGTGAATGTGAGCTCTTGTTGCCGTGACGGGTGCGGCCTAGGAGTGGAGGGGGAGAAGGGCCCCACCGTACTTGTGAGCTGACCCTGAGCGGAGTGGGCTGGTGGTCTGCACAGAGGAATGGGCATCCAGGGCCCACGTGTCCCTGCTCTAGGAAAGGCGTGGTTGGGAGGTGATGGGGTTAGCGGGCAGCCAGGACAGACAAGCAGCTGGTGTGGACCCCTGGAAGGATAAACTCGTGAGGGCAGATGCTGGCTTTGGACCTCTGAACACTTGCTCTTCTGTACGTCTGAGCCATTGCACCCTGAACCGGGCTTGTGTCTGTGATTAGGTGTGCCCTGGGCCAAGTCCCTGATCAGGATCGACCTGGAGAGAAGTTGCCATCACGTTAGTGCAGGGTCTGGCCAAGAGCAAAAGGAGGGTTCCGGGATCGGGGGCAGGCTGACCGGAACCCTGGCCCCCAAGAATGGCAGTGACAGAGCTGTCCTGTGGGTCTCCAGTGACTCCCTGCCATCCCACCATGGCACCGGGAAGATCTGCGCCCACTTAAGGGAAACAGTTTATTTATTTATTTTTGTCTTTTTGAGGCAGTCTCACTATCCAGTTCAGGCTGGCCTTGAGCTCACTCTGTAGCCCAGGCTGGTCTCAAACTTGCGAACTTTCTGCCTCAGCCTCCTGAGTGCTGAGATTACAGGCGTGCTTGTTTTTTCTTGCTTTAAAATTTCTACTAGCACGTGCTTGCAGTATATAGTGATTACATTCACTGTAGGGAGTTGGTACATGAACATAACACATTTTAATGTTTTTTACTTTCCGTTTTCCCTCCTCTAGCCCCCTGTTCCTCTATCTCTTAGTCCCCCTCACATAAGTTAAAAGAGTTAAGAAATTCTTAATTCCTTTTCTAAACATTGGCCTCAGACGTCATTAAACTGTTTAAGAATATGTATTTTATGACCTCAAGTGATTACTTTTTCAGCCATCCCAGCAACCATAATTCCATCTATCTAGATAATCATCCATCCATCCATTGATAGATACAACCATGCCTCCATCCGTGAAACTATCATTCCATTTAAATGACAATTCATCCATTCAGCCACCCTCCCGTCCATCCATCCATGCAACCAACATTTCACCCATTATCCAGCCATCTTTCCAGCCATCCACACACCCATGCATCTGCTCACCTACTCACCCAAGCCAGCGTCCAGCATTCCAGCCATCCATCCATTTGTCTTGTGAACATCATCGGAACCTTACTGACAACTGTTGGATACAAAATTGTCATAAATCTATGAGCTCTTAATAGTGAGTGAGTTCTGTGTACAGAGGAAGCTTCAGTGTTGTTTGATAGATAGCCCAGAAACCACAAAAAAATTGTGTTCAAACAGAAAAGGGAATGAGCTGAGGGTAGAAGGTGGGTGCTTGGTGCTGAGTGGTGGAACCAGGCACATACATCTCAGCCCCACCCCCCGCAGGCCCCTGCTCTGAGAGCCTGTTTTCCAGCAGACACGGAGTGATGCAGGCCAGTCGGAGATGTGCAGGGTTTGTGTGCAGCCAGTGCATTCCTGCTGGGACAGGCACTTGGCCCGGTCATCCTTACCCCTGGGCTACTTGTCCCCACCACTGTGCACCCCATGCTGACCGTGACCTGCTGGTGATTCAGCTGCTAGAGCTCAGGGCGCCCAAGGAGTGGACTCTTGGAGCAAAGAGGCCCTGGGCAATGTGGGGGCCTGAGGAGTGAGATCAAGGGGCCGAGGGGGTGGCTCTCCTGGGGCCCTTGGAAGATGCTGCGCAGTACAGAGCCTGGACGGCCACCACTGAGGCTTGCTCTCTTGCCAGGAACAAGAAGGCTCATAGCAGCTGGAATATGGGCGCCATCTTGGAGGGGAACCGCAGTGGCTTTGCATGCAGCGGGCCCAAGGAGCAGCTTTCCCAGGAGATGATCTTGAAGGCTGAAGAAGGGGACTACAGCTGGATTTATGGGATTCTGAAGGACAATCTCGCCTGTGCTGATGTGGCTGACGCGAAGGGCTACACCGTGCTCGCTGCGGCTGCTGTGAGCCCCCAGCCCAACTGGCAGGAGCTGAGGAATGCTGAGCCGGGGGTCCCTGCTGGGGGGCACTCGTGGTGGGGTCATCTGCTCCCCTCTGCAGGAACAAAGCAGCGGTGCCGGGGTGCGGAGCACTGACAAGGTCAGATGGAGGAGAGCCGGTGCTCGCCCTGTGACCCCTCCCTGCCCCAGCGGGAGTGCTGGCCCGCCCTGCGGTGACAGGGCCCCCTCAGCCCTCACTGAGAGTCAGCTGCTGTCCCGAGCCTGGCCTGTCTCCCTCTAGGTGCACTGTCACAATGACATCGTCAACCTTCTCCTGGACCACGGGGCCAATGTGAACAAGCTCACGGATGAGGGCCTCACCCCACTCAACATGTGCTTCCTCCTCTACTACCCCAGTGGCTCCTTCAAGCCCAACGTCGCTGAGAGGACCGTGCCCCAGGTTGGTTCCCCTCAGTCACCATTCCGCTCACCGCCCCTGCTGTCCTTTTGACACTGCAATGTCCGCCAGCCCCCCGCCCCGTGGACTAGGCTCTCCCAGGGTGAGTGAAAAGATAAGGCCAGTGGGGAAGGGGTCGAGCAGAGCCTGGGCACTGCCCATGGCATCCCCTATGCCACCCACGGGGGCCGAGCCACCTGTGTTCCCGAAAGCTTCCGGCACAGCACCTCGGGGGCCACTGTGTGCCAGGGGGTGCGGCACCCGTGACAGTCCCCGGGCAGGGCCCCGGGATGTGCACTTCTCACAAGGCCTTGGTGACTCCGATGCCGTTCATCGGGGACCGAGCTCTGTGGAGGTTGGCCCACAGCAGGAGCAGCCCGCGCACCGTGCATTTGAAAGAAATGTGGTGCAAATCACAGCATGAGCCACACGGACACCGGCCCTTTTTGAGTAACCACAGTAAACAGTAAATTGACTGAAAATAATTTTGATAGTGTTTTATTCAGTTTAAAGTATCTGAAATAAGGTTCTGTCTGCTGGTAATCAGAGTAAGAAGAACACCAGTGACACCGACGGCGCTGCTCGGTGCCGGGTGGGCTGTGCCGGGCCAGGGCGGGGGCTCCTCTGCCCCAAGGCTGTGACCGGCTGAGCCTCAGGTTCTGGCTGGCGGCCGCCCAGGTGCCTCCTTCCTCTCTGCGCCTCAAGAGAGGTGCAGCTCAGAGCCACTGCACCTCCCAGGCCCAGCCTAACGAGTGCGCCAGGGCTCGCTGCCGACAGTTGTTGGAGGAGCGGCTTCTGTTTCTTTCTCCCAATGGCCCATTTTTGGGTACTTTCCCAAGGAAAACCCGAAGCATCTCCACATCCCCAGACCTTCGCCCTCGGGCATGGAGATGAACGTGGAGTCCACCTACGAGGTGGTGGAACTCGGCCCAGGCATCAGGGAGCAGAAGCCGCAGCCGCACACCTCGGGCAGCCAGGAGGATGGGCCGACCGTGGGTGCCCAGCGGTCCTCAGAGTCCAGCTCCACTCTGGGCCTGGGTGCCATCAGTGACAGGGAGAGAGGGCCGGAGGCTGTGCCAGGAAGCCTGGATGCGTCCCCGCCATGCAGCGAGCTGCGCTTCGACTCCAACCTCTGCGTGCACAACTACTCCATCCAGCCCTCCCGGGGCATGCTGGAGAAGAGCGCCCAGACCTACAGCACGCTGCAGGTCCCCGCCGTCCCGGACAAGGGGACCATGAGGAGGATGGCGTGGTCCATGGTCGAGTAAGCCACCACTCCGTCTGGCGGGTGGAGGGTCCCGTGGGCAGCCCGGGCTTGGTGGACGCAGTGTCTGCAGGGGTGTGCGTGATGTGTGTGGTTCATGCGGTGTGCATGATGTGTGTGGAGCACACGTGATGCGCCTTCCCACATGTGGGGCTGGGCACTGCCCTGCACTGGCTGACCGCCGTCTCATGCGGGCGCTCCGACCCCTGTGCCCCTGCTCACGGGTGCCTCGTGAGGGCAAGTGACCCACCCCGGTCTGGAGCCCAGCAGGGAGTGGCTGGTGACAGCAGTTTTGCTGTGTCTCCTGGGGCAGGGGCCAGGGCCCCTGGAAGGAGGTGACCTGGGTGTTTTCCGTCAGGGCTGTGAGTGATGGGTCCAGGTGTTTGCGGGGCTGGTGCTCTTCCCGGACAGCCCGCCCCACGGGGAGCACCTGCCCCGCGCCCTGCCAGGGGGTGACGGCATGCCTTCTGCCGGGGCCCTCAGACACCGATGTCGGTGGCTGACCATCAAGCTGCTCCTGCACCGAGGTGCGGACCCCAACCTGTGCCGGGTGCCCATGCCGGCCCTGTTCTTCGCTGTGAAGGCTGGGGATGTGGATGGGGTGCGGCTGCTGCTGGAGAGAGGGGCCAGGACTGATATCCGCTACCCGCCCCAGGTAGGCACCTGCCCCGGGGGGCAAGCCATCCAGGGCTGACTCGGCCCGGGCTCTTCCCACTCAGCCTGCAGCTCCTCTGGGCCCACCCACGAGGACCGCCTTGGGGGAAGGTGTGGGTGACCTCTGGGGACTGAGGCAGGCCCAGGGAGGAGCTCCCAGGAGCCTCAAACGGGGAGCAAGGGCTTCAGCTTTGCAGGCGGAGAGATAGGTGCTGCTGATCGAACGCCCGGCCTCGAGGTTCTGCTTTTCGCCTGGCAGATGCAGCCAGTAATGCCCTTAGCTGAGGAAAAACCAGATTTCCTATTGTCAAGGGAACCGTGCATATCTGACTTGTGCTTCCTTTCCGGAGACGCCGCTGCGGTTCCTCCACGCTGTCCTCTGTTGCTCCCGCCCGGCCTGGAGACCGTGGCCTCCCCAGAGGCACCACAGGCTGCTTCTCTGTGTTCCGAGCCGGTGCCCACCTCCTGGTGGACAGGACAGGCAGCACTCTGCTCCTGAGTGGTGACCCGAATTTAGGGAGAGCACCCCGAGAGGAGGGCGTTCTGTTGCCATAGGCTTTCTCTGCGGACTTTGCTTGTTCAAACCTCCGACTCCCGCACTGTCCCCTGGGCCAGCAGCACCTCCTGCCTGGCCATGTCCTTTCCATCTCCCGGGACGTGGCTTCTGGAAACTCCTACCTTGGGCGCAGCCCTGGCCCCCTTGGATTTCCCTGCCCTGGGGTGAGGGTGTGCAGCCCTGCTGCAGGCTCCTTTTCCCTTCTGGGGAGACGTCGGTGAGGCTGAGCTTCGGTGTCTGTCCCCAGGTTCTCTGTCAGCTGCTCTGGTGACGAGCTGCTAGACTCGGACTTGTCCGAACCAAACTTGAAAAACCTTGGAGAAAAAGTCTCAGGCTGAGAACTTCAGGCCCGGCTGCTCACGCAGGCTGCTCCGTGCCCCATCTCCCCGGGGTGCACTGGCAGCCTGCGCCTTGAGTTTTGCTTTTTTAAATGTAACCGTTTGTCTAGGGGAACTTTTCATGGTGGTGCATAGGAAGTCACCCCATACTTTTGGACTGCGTAGCTGTTCTTTCGCCTGGGTGGTATCTGACACTGTCAGCATCTTTGCTGAAATAAAATTGCCATGAATAAACCGGCTGGTGGTTACTGCTAGACGAGCAAGTTCCCCAGTGGTCCTGCTGGCTGAGTGCGTCTGAATTAGGCATCCCCAGGACTTGTGTTCATTCCCCGCCCCCCAGCAAGGCAGGTGTCCCTTGGTCCTCACAGCCATCCCCTCCTGGGGGCAGAAATCAGCACCTCAGTGTGGCTTAATTTTGTGTTGCTTCTGTTGCTGGTGAGGTTGAGCTCCTTGTTTGACCTTCACATTAGTAAGTACAACTAATCTGTACAGAGAAAAGGGTTTACCGTCTTGGTTACTTTTCTTGTTGCTGAGAGGAAATAACACCCAAAGCAAAGCGGGGAAGGTTTATTTCAGCTCACAGTGGGGAGAGCTTTCAGTCGATGGTCGGCTGGCTCCACGGCACGGTGGCGGGGAGAGGGGCACCGCAGAGGGGAAACGGTCCGTGCAGGGCGGGCAGGAGTGGCGAGCAGCGGCAGGCTGCTGGCCCTCTCTCCCTTTCTATCCACCCAGGCTACAAGCCTGTTGATTAGTGCCACCCACGCCCCCAGTGGGGTGTCCTCTATCCACACGCAGAACTATGCTAAACCCAGTTAGTTACCGCATACCCTTAACCCCAGTATCACACCTTAGGTCCAGCCACCTCCAGAAGCCCCACCTGTGAGCGCATGAAGCACTGGGGGGTCATCTGAATAGACGCCGTAACAGTTACCTCGGTCACTCTTTGGGAGTTCAGTCAGAGCTCAGGTGGCTGCATTGTTTTGAGCTGCCAGGGCGGCCCATCATGGTGGGGGTGCAAGGTGGACCCAGGGCAGGCTGGGGTCCACAGTCCCCTCTAGGACACACCCCCAGCCACCCAAGGACCTCTCCTGGCCTCACTTCTCAAAGGCTCCACCATGCCCAGTGGCACCAGCCTCAGGACCAGCCTTTGCCACAGAGGCCTTCGGGGACCCCATCTTCACCCCATTGTGTTTGCAGTCATCTCGGTGTCCCCTTTCGTGTAAGGCCTGAACACCGCCCATGGCGCTCTCGCAGGCGTGGCGGGGGCTGCTCCTCCTGCAGTGCCTTGCCAGGCTCTTGGACAGCAGGGTGGGAGCTCCTTCCCATTTATATGGAGGAGCCGGGGATTTAGCCCAGCGACCTAAGCACCTGCCTGGCAGGTGCAAGGTCATGAGTTTGATCCCTGGTACCAAAACAAACAAACAAACAAACAAAAACCCCAAAAATAAAAACCCAGGATTAAACCATTTATGTGGCGCAGCCAGGAATTCCAAAGAGCTGTGAGGGTGCAGGCCTCTACCTGGGCCCTAACTGGCAGCAGGGCATGGTGTGTCCGTCTGACGATGCCCCGTGTGCCGGTGCGCTGGCTGGCCGGGGCGGAGGCAAGCCCATTTCCTAGACTGCTGTGCAGTTACTCTCAGGCAATGAGAAAACCCCCCAAAAGCCAGACAGGACCCCCAGCTCCTCTCTGCCACCCCTGCACACTGTCTGGCGTGTGTAGCAGCTTGTGGGTCCGTAGCCAGTGTCACATGCATCTGGCAATAAGGGACGGTTCTGCAGAGGCCCAGCCGATGGCCAGAGGGATGGCCGTGGGTGACAGTGGGCAGGGCAGGAGCTGCATGGCCGGCAGTGAGGGGGCGTCTGAGCCAGGCTCCGGCGGGGGCTGGAAGGAGCTTTCCTTAGCAGAAGGTGTCAATCATTCTGATTCAGGCCTAGCGTTCGGCTGTGTGGCTCCGGGCATGCACGGCTTGCCTGGTGTGTTGGGAACTTTCCATTCATCGTTCTCGAGTGGGTATTGTCCTGCCTCTGCCCTGCACCTCGTGGGGCTGTGCCGTGGGAACCCCAGACAGCCGCATCCTCCCCCTCAGGCTGTGCCGCGTGGCATCTGCCCCCATCTGGAGCCCTAAGCCCTCAACCGCCTCTCTCCAGGGTTGCCTGCCTCACCTACCTGTGCTTCCTCTGCAGCTGGGGGCCCTGACCCCGCTCCACATTGCTGCTGCCCTCCCAGGGGAAGAGGGCGTCAGGATCACAGAGCTGCTACTCCATGCCGTCACCGACGTGGATGCCAAGGCAGCCGACCAGGACGAGGTGTACAAGCCAGGCAAGGTGTGCTGCCTGTGGCTTGAGGTGGGGAGCAGTCCGGGCTGGGCCGAGCTCTGTGGACCTGTGACACCTGTCCCGGGATGGGCTATAGCACAGAGACAGTGGATCAGGGACTCACAGCCCTGGCGGCCTGGGCGAGCTCAGCCGCATACCTGTGGGAAAGTCAAGGGCAGAGACACCTGATGGGAGCCAGCAACTGAGGGATTTCCAGGGTGTCCCCAGGGCTGGCCTCGTGTGGAAGCCCTGCTGCCTACCGGGTGGCGTTGCCCTGGCCAGCCCTGCCACTGCCCCGCCAGTCTTGCGACCCTGGAGACCCCTGCGTGTGAGAGGCTCGGCGGGAGCTCGCAGGGTGGCGTCAGGGTGGCTCAGAGGCGGCACAGAGAGGCAGTGTGGGGCGGAGGCGCGGGTCAGGGCTTGGGGCCCTGGTCGACGACAGGCTCCAGTGAGTCCCTCGCCGCCTCCAGCTGGAGCTGCTGCCCTCGAGCCTGAAGCTCAGCAGTGAGCCGGGTCCGCCCAGCATCTACTACACTGCGAGCACGCGCGTGGCGGAGGAGGGGGGCAGGACGGCCCTGCACGTGGCCTGCGAGCGGGAGGACAGCAACAGGGTGAGTGGCCTGGCCGGCTGGCGGCCACCTGTCGGGAGGGCAGGGTGCTGTTCTGCGAGAGCTGAGCCACGGCCGGGTGTGGGTGGGGGGCGGAAGGTCCAATGCGCTGAGCCCCAGGGGTTCAGCTGATGCCTGGTGTGCACGCGTCTGTGCCTGAGCTGTTGTGTGGAGGTGTGTGTGCACGTGTGGGCAGGAGCCACACGAGATGCCAGCTGTGCGGGCAGGGAGGCTGCAAGTGCCCAGTCATCACACCTGCATCTCAGCTCGGAGAGGAGAAGGGCGGCTGTGGTCCTGTGAGGCTTGGGCACGGGAGTGAGGGCAGGCTAGGCCTCGCCCCAGCACCTGCCCCCAGGGGAGGCGGGCTCGGTGGAGAATATCCCTGCAGTGGGGAAGGTAGAGGGGCCGCTTGCCCCGAGCACTTCTGGGGATAAGAGGAAGGGGAAACTGAGGGCTGCAAGGTGGGCTGTCCTGCGGTGGGCAGGAGAAAGCAGAAGCTTCCCGGGCCGGGCTGGGGCTGAGGACAGTGCCTGGCGGCCCGGTTGGGGCTCCCGTGCCTGCGCTGGGGTCACCTCCAGGGCCCCGGGCTCCGTGAGGGACGGCCCTCCCTTCCCTGCGGGTCAGGCCTCTGATGGGGCCCTGAGAACGGGCTCACGTCACCGCAGCGTCGGCAGTGAGGTCCCCTCAGGGGACGCCGTTCTCCACCGAGGCCCGCCCGCCTGCACCCGGACAGCTCCGTGCCCGGCAGGTGTGGACGTGGCTCTGCTGGCCGCTGGCAGCCTCAGCGTGGGGCCTCCAGCCTGACAGGCTGCCGCCCGCTCCCCACAGTGCGCCAGGGATGTCGTGCAGCTCCTCCTCTCCCACGGGGCGAATCCCGACCTGCTGTGGAGTGGCCACTCCCCGCTCTCCCTGGCCATCGCCAGCGGGAACGACCTGGTGAGCGTGCTCTGCACTGGGGGCTGGGCCTTCGCGGCTCCTCCTCTGCTCGTTCATCCGCCCAGCCGCCCTTCCCCCCACCCACTCATCCCTTTATCTGTCCACCCGTCTGGTCACGTTCTATCCTGTCCATGGTCTGTCCGTCCAGCCAGCCACATGTGTCCAACCTTGCTTCCACCCTCCTTGCGTCTGTCTCTCCCTCCCTCCCTTCTCTGTTCATTCGCCCACTCACACGTCACTCATCCAGTCCGCATCCGCCCACCGGTGCGTTAGCCATTCCGCCCACCTGGGATCCACGCACCCATCCTTCCTTCCACTTAGTTTATCTGCTGAGCAGCTATGGTGAGCAAGCAGGCGTCATTCCAGGCTCTAGGTGCCCTCACCCGTCTGCCACCCGCCTACCTGCCTGCTCCCCTCCCGCATCCGTTCTGCTCACCCATATTCCACCGTCTCGCCCCTCCTTTTGTTTAAATGCCGCTCACGGCGCACCTGGGTCAGGCAGGCACCGCTGTGGGCCGGAGGCTTTGAATCGAGCAAGGCCCCTGCGCATTCTAGCTGGGGGAGCCAGACAGTGCGCCGGACGATCTCAGGCAGTAACAGGCGTTACCAAGATAAAAGAGCTCAGTGAGGCGGGCTCGCCCGGAGGGGCCAGCGAGGATGTCCTGACCCCTTGCAGGGAGCAGCTGCCCTGGGGCCTGGCTCTGTCCCACGGCGAAGGGCAAGAGGGGCCCAGGGCCCCCAGAGCAGCTGCACCTGGGCAGTGCCCAGAGGAAGTGCGGGAGCTGGGGCTGGCCGTGTGACCCCCAGCCGTCAGCCGCACTGGGCACTGTCAGGGAGACCTGCAAGGGAGGTGCCAGGCCAGCTGCTGAGGAGCCTGCCTGTGCAGATTGTGAAGGCGCTCCTGTCCTGCGGAGCCGACCCCAACTTGCCCCTGACCCGAGGCCTGGGCAGTGCCCTGTGCGTCGTCTGCGACCTGGCCTACGAGCAGCAGAGGAGCACGGACAGCAAGATCGCCCTGGTGAGGGGGGCGGCGGGGCCACCCCAAGTGCCTGTCCCAGCCAAGGGCCGCTGAGCAGTGGCACTGCCACCCTCAGGGCCTGAGGGGGCCCCCAAAGAGGAGACGGGGCCTCAACTCAGCCCTCAGGTAGATTCTTGACTCTGTCGTGGAAAAGGAACTCCAGGACGTGCCAGGGTGGGCAGAAGAGAGGGCGAGGGGCGAGGGGCAGAGCCCCCGGGAGTAACGGGGCTCACTGTGGCGCAGCCGTTCTGGCTGTGCGCCCACAGCAGCACGCGGCTGGCTCTCGGGATTAGCCGAGGCGGGCTGGGCCCGGGCCTGGCAGCCGGCGTCTCGGCTCCGCTCCCGTAGCCCTGCAGATGCCTGTTCTCCTGGGGGGGTGTCATGGCTCCTGTCGGGGGAGGCCATCTCAGCATGCATCCTCCACGCGGCCTAGTGCGTGTGCTGGGCTGGGCGGAACCTGCTTCCTGCCGTGTCAGGTGCCAGCAGGGCCTCTGTGGTGCCATGTGCTCTGGGCGGTGGGTGCCTGGCCACTGCTGGGGCGTCTGCTGGGTGTCACACGTACACGCTGCACACACATGCACGCTCACCGCCTCCGCTCGTGCACACACGCAGATGCGCGTGCAGGCTTGTACCCACACATGCACGCCTGCACTGCTCTCTAAGCACAGGTGAGGCAGGGTGAGGCCCGGGACCCACCTGACCCTTGCTTCACACGGCTGATGGCTGAGGGGGGCAGGGCGGGGGCAGCCAGTGGGGGTGGGACCGTCGGGCGAGGCAGGGCCCTTGCTTCTGTCCCTTTACGCTGTTCCTCTCCGACTTTCGCGTGCCTGGAGATGCCTCCTGCAGACCCCTCCTGGACACCCTGCTCCTGGCGGGGCGGGTCCTCTGGGCTGCAGGGCTTGGAAGTCACTGGCCTGGTGACCCATGCAGCCAGCCCCGGAGCGAGGGTGACTCCTTGGCTTCCGGGGCGGCCCTATTTGTTTGACAGGCTCTGTCTCCTCAGGTTGACCGGCTCCTGAGCCACGGGGCCGACATTCTGAAGCCAGTGACACTCACACAGGGTGACAAGATGGCGGTGGGCACAGCGGTGGACTACGGCTACTTCCGGTTCTTCCAGGTGCAGCCTGGCCCTGGGCGGGGCCTCGGGGGCCTGGGCTGCAGAGCTGGGGACCCCGCAGCCATCCGGCACAGTGACCGTGTCCCGTGGCACTGGGGATGGAGCCGGTGGGGCCGGGGTGGCCCTCGGGGCGGCCCTGAGGCCCTCGGTGCACCGCAGGACCGGAAGATCGCCCACTGCCCCTTCCACGCGCTGCTGCCGCCAGAGCGGGAGACCCTGCTGGCCCGGAAGAGGCTCCTGGAGCACATGGGCGTGCAGCTGCGGCACGCCGTGCTTGCCAAGGAGCAGGAGTGGGACAGGAAGGCGCTGGCCCAGAGCAGGAGAGGTGGGTGTGGGGGCGGGGCGCACACCCAGGCAGTGCCCCAGCGCGCAGCCCCGCACGCTCCGTGCCGCGCCCTCCACTCGGCTTCCCGCCTCCCCGCACGCTCCCCGCTCCCGCCTCCTCTGCCCACCCTGAGCACGTCCACCCCCAGGCGTCACCCGGCGTTGCTCCACAGGGTCCCCTCCCTTCACACCTGCACGCGCAGCAACCCCCACTCACACACTGTCCATGCACCCGTCCTGCAGAAACGTGTGCACACTCACAGCCAGCCAGGTCCTCACAGGCGGACCCCAGGCCCCATGTACACTGCCCGCCGCACACGCATGCACACGAATGCACAAGCACACTCGCCCTCGGCCCACGCATAGCCGTCTGTGTGCCCACCACTCTCACACAGGCCACGCGCACCTCCCTGCACACCTAGCTGCCCCTCCCCACATCCTCGGCAGCCACGTCACACCCTGGCGCCCACCCGCCCCCAGAACCTGCTCCCTGCTCCGCGTGCACACATGTACCCGCCGCCTCCCCGTGGAAACCCTGTCCCCCTCCACGCAGCCACGCCCCGAGTCCCTGCATCCAGCATCCTCCCCTGGCTGAGAGGTGGGGCTTCTGTGGGGCTTCCTGTCACTGAGAAACCAACCGAGAGGAGGACGGATTTCCATGGGTTCGGGGGCTTTAGTCCCTGTCACTTGGCTCTGTTGCGGTGAGGCAGGTGGTGGGTGGGGAGCAACTGGTGAGGCTGAGCAGCTGGCCTCAAGCCTGGGAAGGAGAGAGGGAAAGGGGAGGGGGAGAAAGGAGGGGGAAGGGGAGAGGGAGGGGGA
>RJWM01033842.1:0-20227 GCA_004363535.1 Dasyprocta punctata
GTGCAGTCACCACTCTTGCAAGAGCGTGGATTCCAGCCTGCTTTCACCGCCTCTGGAGGCCAATCTCATTTTTCAGTCTGGAAGTAAATTCATTTCTCGCACACCTGCAGCTTGCTCTGCAAACCCAACCCCACGTGCTGGCTTCCCTGGGCCCCTTGGGCAGCAGGAGGCCTCAGCTTTCAGGGCTTGCCTGGGAAATCTCAGCAAGGATTCTGAAAAGGAAAGGTTTATTTATCTTACAATTTTTGGAGATTTCAGTTCATAATCAGCTGGCTCCAAGGCAGGGTGGCATGGCACTGGAGCAACACGTCAAGGCAGCAGCCGAGCAAAAGCAGCCAGAGTAAAAGGGGCAAGAGCAACCCGCTTCGCCTCCCTTATATGGTACACAGGTCACCCCCTCCCAGGGTCGGTGTAGCATTCACAAATCTCCTTGCCTTCCTTTGCACAGGATGAGGATATTTACAAAGAACCCTGGAGCCCTGCTGAGTCTCTTAGTTGAACTTCTGATCTTCTCAAATTGACACAATGAACAGGGAACTGCTTGTGCTCTACACCCCAGGATGTAGAGCTGCTGAGTTACTTAATTAAGCTTCTAGACTTCTCAAGTTGACACAATGTATAAACCATAACAACAGGAGACCTCAGCATTATTCTTCATAAATGACATTTTCACATCAACTTACATTTGTATTCTAGTAGCCCCCAAATTGCCAGGAAAACAAAGATACTGAGTGTTCACTATTTTATCAGTAATATAAGTGCTGAGAAGAAAAAAGTAGCACAGGCACCAACACATGGCCCAGACTCAGTACCAAGAGGAAAAGCTGTCTGCAGTGTGGCCTCAGAGGAGGGGAACATGCGAATGCTCCTCCGCGGCCTGGACCTCTCGCTGGTGTTGGACAGCAGGTGGTGCATAGCTGAGCATTGCTTCCTGCTGAATTTTCCTGTACTTGGCTCTCTGATTCTTGAACCAAGCCTGCAATCAGAGGACAAAAGGCACTGGGTTAGTCCACAGAAGAGTTGTTGTCACAGTGAGAAACACGTGGTGCAACTTCACACGCCACTGCCATTTTATTTGCAACTCAGCAGCTCTGCTCTTATTGCTCCACCTGGACACGCACAGCCCAGCCCTGCTTCCCAAGGCACAAAAGTGGAAGTGCTTTCCAGGCAGAGGGACCCCAGCAGTGAGGAGAGGGAGGAGTCACACAACTGCTCCCACATAAACCTCTCCTGTTCATTCCATTGCAGCCAGACCAAGAACTGTGTCACATGTCACTGTGCTCTGTGAGGACCTCTCAGACCCCCAATTCTTGAGGATTCCCTTTAGGAAGCGCCCACTCTGCAAACTGTAATGATACAAAGGGCCTTCCTCCCCTCCTCACACCTGCTTCCTGACATGAATACACTATGTGCAGAAGCCCAGAGCAGCAGAGCTGGTGTGCACAGGGTGCTAAGTGTCCACTGGTGGCATCTGCATCTACACAGCAGCATGCACAGTCCTCTGTCACAGGTGAGGTGACATCAGGTGTGTTTCCAGAGCCTCAGTTACTACCAGTCCTATCACCTTGCACAGGAGAGGGAAGACCAGACAGTGGATCTTGGGAACTTCATGCTGCAGAGATTGGACACACTGAGAACTTCCCCTCATTCATTTGTTTGCTGCGGGCTCCTGTTCCCTCAGGACTCCAGTGAGAGAGGCCCACAGCCAGGGAGGGGAGAAAGCCCCTACACACCTCGGATCCTCTGTTCTTGAGATTTGTCAAACAGCCTGAGAAAATGCTCCCCATCCCTCCCCACATCTCCCAGCTGAGACAGCCTGTGTGGACCTGGCCTGTGCATTAGGAGGCCAGCGCTCAGTGGCCCGCTCTGCTGGGCTGCTTTCCTGGAGCCCCGCACCAGGTCCTCAGTCCATTTCCCCACTGCTCTCTGTCATGCACTCTGCAACAACGCTGATGATGTACTCATGGTGATTTTCTGACCCACGCCCTGCTTTTCATGCTGCATCTACTGGGTTCTTCAGTCTCACACAGAATTCCTCTGAAACCATCACCTACCCTCAAGTTGCTCAGCACTGCCCGGAGGAATGGGAGGGAATTTCAGTCTTGTTCTAATCTTCCTTGAAATGGGGGCCACACCACCAAGTTGCTGCAAAAATCCCACCTCTGCAAATATAGTACCAGGGAAAAAGAAATACACATCTCTCCAAGACAAAAAAATAATATACTCAAAGAAGACTCTCGAATTTAATTATGAGCGTCTTAGGGTGTTTACAACTTGTCTCTACCGTTTTCATCTTTCTGAGGTTGGCCAATATCAATTCTATCCCACACTTTTTGCTTGTTTCATTCCTTGAACGAATTGTTAAACCCTGCAGTCAAACTCTGTTGCAACAAGATTCTGAGTATTTGGGGCAATTGTTTGACATGGACTTTCTGTGGCATATACAGAAATTGAAGAGAGCTTCCACTGTCTCCTTTACCTTACAAAAACTTCTAAAGAAAACAAGACGAAGCCAGGCGTGGTGGCGCACGCCTTTAATCCCAGCACTCGGGAGGCTGAGGTAGGCGGAGCGTTGTAAGTTCGAGGCCGGCTTGGGCTACAACGTGAGTGCAAGCCCGGCCTGGGCTACATAGTGCGACCCTGCCTCAAAAAACCAGGGCCGGGAGTTTGGCTCAGTGCCTTAAGCGCCTGCTCTGGCAGGCACGAGGTTGTGAGTTCAATGCCCGGTGCCGCAAAAAAAAAAAAAAAGTAAAAGAAAACAAGACGAAGCAACTAATCTTTTCAGTTAACTTCCTTCATTATTGTCAGCTTGATTAGACACCCATGACTTTCTCTTAAGAGTATTTTCATTGGGAATCTACTCTCACTCCTCAATATGTATGAATTTGGGTTTTTTTTTTTCCCCTGTATCCCCCAGCTTTTACCGAGTTTCCACTAGACTTATGCTTTATAAATTTGTTTGGCTGTACAAACCAAAGTAGGGACTATCTGTTTGCATCCAGACTTAATGTGAAAAGAAAAATATTCCAAGAAAGCATTTAAAGTTAATCAGGCAGGCCTGGTGGCCTAGGACTGTAATCCCAGCACTAGCGAGGCTGAGGCAGGAGGATCACCTTGAGTCCGAGGACAGCTTGGGCTACTAAGTGAGTTCAAGGTCACTTTGAACTAAGTAGAGAAACCCTGTCTCAACATAAAACAAAAATAACAATGACCAAAAAAAAAAAAAAGCAAAAATGAATGCCAGGGATGTAACTCAGCAACAGAAACGTCTGCCTATCAAAAGCAAGGTCCTGAGTTCGATTTTTGGTAACAAAAAAAAATTAAGCTATTACCTTTCCTGTTCTGCTTGTACCTTAACGATGGCGTTTGGAATCTGCTAATCTCAAAGGTCATAGAGCCAATAATCCCAGTGTTCCCTGCAGACTGTTTGAGGTGCATTTTATACCTGATGCTGTGTTCTCGGATTCTGTCATTACTCTGAAAACGCAGGCTTTAGCTTGTCAAGGGGGTCACATCTTGTCCTGAAGGAGGTCTTGAGGATGGGGGTGCAGCGTCTCAGGCCGCAGGAAGCATGAGCAGGACAGTTTCAACTGTGAGCCTGGCCCCAGCAGAAGCTCTTCTAGGGTCACACTTGAAAACCCCCGCTTCCCAAGGTTGCTGGAGGCCTGGCTGTGCTGACCCCGGGCTCTGAGCTGGAGCACTGCCCTTTGAGGCTGTCTGGGAACCGCCGTCCTGGCTGAATTTCTTCCCAAGGATCCCTTTGAATACAGGAGCACCCTGTGGCCACCGGTGGGCAGCAGGAGGCCAGGCTGTGTGCCTTGCCTGCTCTGGCTCTGTGCGTTCCCACCCCTTCCACTGCAGGCCAAGGGTGCCCAGCCAGGAGCCCTGATCTGCGGGCCAAGGGCTTCCCCTCTGCACGCTCCTCTTCAGGCTGCGCGACAGTCTGTCCTAGTTCTCTCCTCTCCCCTTTTGTTTGGCCGTGCAGGTGCCAGGGGTCCCCCTGGGGCCCTCATGCTTTGTGTCCTCTGTGGTGCTGAGCCTAGGGTGCCGCCTTTGTCGGGGAGCACGGACTCCAGAGACTCTCAGCCCGCAGGCCCACGCTGAGCATCCTGGCAGCCACAAGGCAGAGGGAGGGGAAGTCGATGCGCAGCCGCGAAGCCAGGGAGAAGAAGATGACCAGCTGGCAGGAGCCCCGCTAAGGTGCCAGGCCTGGTGGCCCACACCTGTAATCCCAGCACCAGGGAGGCTCAGGCAGGGCAGTCCCTGTGACTTTGAGGCCAACCAGGACTCCGCAGTGAGTTCAAGGAGGGCCTGAACTACATAGAGAGACTCGGTCTCAAAACACACACAAGACGCAGCTCCACCATAGAGAGATGCCCTCCCTACAGGCCTGCCCGCCCTTCCCGCTTCCCCCGCCCCACCTTGCCACTGCCCCTGGCCTCCTGCGGGTCCTGCGGCTTTTAATGTGATTGTAAAGTTCCTCTGTGCAAAACCACTGCTGCTCCCCTTGCTGCTTCGCAGAAATAGTACCCACCTGCCGGCTCCCTCTCACCACTCAGTCTCCCCCAGTCCAGCAGCAGCGCTGGGCCAGCGGCGATCGTGGGTTTCTTTTCCTCTAGGTCTTCTTTTCCACTTCCAATTTCAAAATGTCCTGTCTTTAATCCCAACACTTGGGAGGCTGAGGTAGGTGGAGGGTTGTGAGTTTGAGACCAGCCTTGGCTGCAAAGTACTCGAGACCAGCCTGAACTACATAACAAGACCCTGTCTCAAAAAGACAAACACACACGCACGCACACACACAAAGAATGAATGTAACACTGATTAAGAAAAAAATAAGATACATATTTGAAAATGAATGTCAGTGGTATAATGAGCCTGTTTCCTAAAACAGTTAGTGCACCACAAAGATGGCGCTGACTTTTGCTCCTGGGTTGAATTGTGGTCCGAAGACTGGGCTTTGCAAGGGTATTGGGGGAGATGGGGCCTGTGGTAGAGAAAACACACTCGGCTTTTTGGAACAGGGTGAAAATGGCATCAACCTCTCAAGACCTGGGAACACAGACGTAACAGTGAGAGCCTTCAAGGGAGTGTGGTTGTTTTCCTACAATAATTCGACCAAAGTGTAGGTTTGAGTGAGAGACTGGAGGCTTCAGCCCCTTCCAGCAGAGCCCTGTGCGGGATGGGGGTTGGGGCAGAAAGAGTTGAACAGGGCTGGTGTTTACGGCCCAGGACGGATGATCCAGGGCCCAGGGGAGGACATGGTCACTAAGATATTGGCTTCTTCTGAATGAATTCTGTGTTTTCCCTGCCAAGCCACCACACTGCCCTAGGCTTGCATTCCCTCATCTATCAAGCAAAGAGAGGCTGGGTGTGGCTGCTTAAGCCTGGAATCCCAGCACTCGGGAGGCTGAGGCAGGAAGATCCCTGAGAGTTCCAGTCCAGCCAGGGCTACATAGTGACTTCAAGGCTAACATGTACTACATAGTGAGAGCCTGTCTCAAAAAAAGAACAAGAACAAGAAGAAGAAGAAGAGAAGAAGAAGAAAAGAAGAAGAAGAAGAAGGATGAGGAGGAGGAGGAGGAGGAGGAGGCATAGTGGCTGTGACTCAAAATCCTGCAGTGCAGAAAGATGATAGTGCTAGCTTGAGTTAAGCCAGGTGTCTCCCAAAGAAAAAGTTTCTCTGATTGGAAAAGCAGCATGAAATGATGAACCTCATTCCCAGTCATCGCTGACCTTTCCCTGCAAGATCCATGAACATTTATCTCACTGGCCAAATGAAAACGATCCTGTGTGCATTCCACAAAGGAAAATGAGTGTGAGCCTGCTAAGAAAAGGTTGCTGGCTGAGGGGAGGATTCACTTTCCTGGGGAGAGCTCTACTGCTCTGGTTTCATGGAGGGAAGCCTAAAAAGAATCTCTAAGAAACCTAAAGTAAATGTAATTTCAGGCATTAATCTTAAGATGAGAACTAAGGAGATCACGCTAATGGTATCTGGCTACAGAAGATAGCCACATGAAGTTTTGCAACACTAGAGCAAGTGAGGTGTTACAAGACAGAAGATTTTCTTTAAAAAACACTGCTATACAAAATTGAGAAGATTAAGGCTGGAGGTGAAGATCAATGGTACAGGGCTTGCCTAGAGTGCATGAGGTGCTGGGTTTGATCTCCAGCAAAAACACTGCAAAACTGAGTGAGTGCACTGCAGAGGGAATTGCATGGTGGCTGCCTGGAGGCAGCGGTGCTCATGGGGCCCTCAGAAGATGGGCACCAGAAAACTCACGTGCTCCAAAACTGAGGAGCGCAGTCACGGGAACCAAGATCCAAACGCAGGCACTCCTGCTCTAATGACTGAGCTCTCTTCCTGTGACCAGGATGCTCAAGGAATTGGTTTCAAATCAGGAGTTGGGTAGAGTACATACATTCCAATATTCAGAACAAGGAAATGCTCAAAGGATAGCCCAACCCAATGACTTTGCTTCCATCTGTGTAACTTCCATGCAGTACTGCAGCGTATAATAGAACATAAAGCTACAATAACGCACTCTACGGCGCACTCAGAAAAAGCACACTACCGTGTAAACAAGATGTGCTGTACAAAAGAGACATTGAGGCTCTACGCAGAAGATGTGCAAAAGTGTACAAAAGAAAGAGAGTTGGAGCTACGAGCAGTCGTTAAACAACAGACAACTATACAGCAAGAAAAACTGAAGTGGAAACGCACCAGATGAATTCCAGCATCAGGGCTTTGAGAAAGCAAAGCTGCATCGTCCCTTGCACTCAGCACTGCTTATACTGCAGGCCCTGTGAATGCGCCATCTTGGAAGAGGACCTGATCCCATGGGGAAGGCGTAGAGCTGAGAAAGCATCTTCCGGGGTCCACCTGTCCTGACTCATAGCTCACGGGAGAGTAGCTCATGGGGCAAGATATTCATTCATCAGGGCGCCTGAGAAACTGCAAGTCAGAGAATCACTCAGAGATCACTGATTGACTTAGGACCAACAGGCCTTTGAGAAGAAAAAGGAGAGGCCACACAAAACACAGCAACTCTGCTGACCTCCTCAGCATGCTTGAGGCCTAGCCCTGCGTGCACAC
This sequence comes from Dasyprocta punctata, assembly GCA_004363535.1. Lineage (NCBI taxonomy): Eukaryota > Metazoa > Chordata > Mammalia > Rodentia > Dasyproctidae > Dasyprocta > Dasyprocta punctata. The sequence continues at coordinate 7,094 of RJWM01033842.1, forward strand.
GGTGTCCTCTCACCAGGGACCTGCCCCGACCTCTGTTGCACACAGTGGAGGTCCCCAAATGACAGAGCACTGTGGAGGAAGCCATGGTCATGTTTCATGGGATAGAGAATTAAGTGTTAAATAGGGGTCATTAAAATTCACGACGGTACCTAGAAGACTGACTTCCAAGGCCTCTTGATGGTGACTCAGGAGACTCACCTGATGACTCATAAAATGAGTCCTCCCCATCACTTTTTTACAATAACATTTCCTAAACCAATGACATCAAATTTAACTAACCCCAGAAGAAACAGCAAAACAAACATACTGAGAATTCACTTCTTTATCGCAAATATGAGTGCTATGGACATAACTGTAGCACAGGCACGTATTAGTGGCCCAGGTGACTGTGGCAACAAAATCTCCAATCACAGCTGCTTTTTCAGATGGACAGCATACTAGATCGGCTCTTCCACTGCATCCAATGGACTGTGGTCCTAGGATTCAGGGGCTGTGTTCCTGGGCAGTGCTTTCTTCTCATTTTTCCTGTATTTGACTTGACGATTGTTAAACCAAACCTGAGATCAGAGAGGAAAAAGGATTGGGTTAGTAGACACTGGGTGTCATTATAAAAGAAAAAACATTGCAGGCAACTTCCTGTGCTAAAGACACTTAGATTCTGTCAGGGAAGCTGTATTCTTCAGACTCAACTAGCTTAGAGGTCTGGGAGTGCACATGGGTGGAGGACCACAGCCTCAGTGTGCTCAGGGCCCTGAGATCCATGCCAAGCTCTTTACAAAATGACTCAGGAGCATAACACAACACTTCCTACTTCAGCTCACCCTCAGTGAGCATTAGGTGTGTGTCCTGCTCAGGAACAGGCCTAAAAGGTCTCCCCTGTCCTCCCCAACTCACTATTCTTTTTTTTTTTTTTTTTTTTTTTTTTTTTGCGGCACCGGGGATTGAACTCACAGCCTTGCGCCTGCCAGGGCAGGCGCTTAAGCCACTGAGCCAAACTCCCGGCCCTGGTTTTTTGAGGCAGGGTCGCACTATGTAGCTCAGGTCGGCCTTGCGCCGCATTGTAGCGCAAGCCGGCCTCGAACTCACAACGCTCCGCCTACCTCAGCCTCCCGAGTGCTGGGATTAAAGGCGTGCGCCACCACGCCCAGCTCCAACTCACTATTCTTGAATGCTTTCTCCAGGCTGTGGGATGCAGGCCCAGGGGAAAAGCTGCTCCAGTGCCTGATGTGAGCTCCATGGCTCCTAAGCAGATGAAGAAACATAGCATCCTGACTGCTGACCGGATGCCAGCCAGCTGACTGCTGCCCCTTCTCACCAGGGGGAGCTTCGTCAAGTGTGGGGCCATTGGTCTGGCACCCAGTGATCTGGAGTTAAAGTCCTATACAGAGAAAAGAGCTCCCAGTTTAAAAGCGACACCTTCAGTGAGAAGTAAAGAGTCGGGTGGACGGAGCATGTGGGCCTCTTTGACAGAGGCTCCATTCAAGGACAGGTGAGGACCCTTCCTCCTCTGCAGCCCCCTAACAGCTAAAGGCAGTTGGGCACGGGGCCCAGACACTGCTTTGGTTTGTAGCCTGTGGGGTAAGAAAGAAGTTGACACCACCTCATCCTGAGTAAACTAATATTCTCCAACGCTGTCACCCAACCAAGGGGTTAGGGCTGTGATAGCTGTCCATTTAGAGCTTGCTATGGTACAAACAGGCCAATGCCGAACACATGCTATCGATTCCCTAAGACTGCTGCAGGGGAAAGCAGCCAGCCATGGTCACCATGGTCATTACTGCCCTCTCCAACCTGTCACAGCCCTAAGTCTCTCTGGACTGAGAGCAAAGTCAGCTCACTGCATGTCTTCACCTCTTCCAGGTCCTGGATCAGCCTGCCGGACAACCGAAGTCCCACTGCGCCACCTGGGCACCCACAGCCCAGTTCTGATTCCCAAGGTACAAAAGTGCCAGTGCTTCCCAGGAAGAGGGCCCCTCCACCCACTGCAGTGAGGAGTGGGAGGTCACAGAACTGCTCCCCTCTAAATCTGGGCTGCACATTCCTCTGCATCCAGAGCAAGAACAGTGAGATATATATCTATATCTATATCTATATCTATATCTATATCTATATCTATCTATCTATCTATCTATCTATATATATATATATATATATATATCTCCTCCAACAAGGCTTACTTCCAAATTTAATGATGAATCATTAGGACACCTTCAGCTGTTTACATTTATTCTCTACCCACTTCATCTTTCTTATCTTAACCAAAATCAATTCTATACCACTCTTTTGCTTGTTTCACTCCTTCAATCAATTTTGAAAGCCTGAAATCACACACACTATTGCAACAAGATTCTGTTCATTTGGGTTTGGCATGGAGATTGTGTTGTATGCGGCGGATTGTAAACTGTGAGCTTCCGCTCTCTGCATTACCTTACCAAAACTTCTAAGGAATACAAGACGAGGCAACTAACTTTTTTAGTTAACTTTCTTCATCACTCTCAGCTTGATTACATATCCAGGACTTGCTCTTAAGAGTATTTTCTTGGGGATCTACTCTCACTTCTCAATACGTATGAATTTGGGGTTGCCGTTACAGCTCAGTTAGAGAGCCCTGGACTTATCTGTGTGACGCACTGGGTTCTATGCCCAGCACCAAAAAGAAATGAAAAAGACTTGAACATAAAATGAGTAATGAAATACGAATTCATGTTTACCAAAGTTCTCAGGCTTGGTTTCACATAAAATCCTACCAACAAACTCCTCTCTAAACTAGCATCTTCCTACACCCTTCTGAATACTTTCAAGGTCAGGTTAAGCCCCAACATGAGTGCACAGACAAGTGCACGCTAAAGGATACAGCTCTACAGAGAGGTGAACGTAACTTAGTGCATATATATATATATATATATATATAGTGCAATCCATGTAATATGTATTTATATAATTGTAGCTCTGCATTATATACACATACATAAAATTAATTGTGCACATAGAATAGGGAAAGCAACTTGATTTTTTCTTTTGTTTTGTTTTCCTTTGTGAAATCATGTCCTCTCTAACAACGAGAAAAAATCCATACTCCCACATTTACTATTTCACTTTCTACCTAGGAATGCTTCTAAGACCAAATGCTGCTCCTCATAGTAAGACAGGACAAGAAATAACAGCAGCTTCAAAACGTCCAGGAAAAGCGATGTCCTGAAGCAGGATGGAGACTGACTGCCCTGTCAATTGGATTTTCTTGGATTTACTGACCTTCACTCTGGATTCAGACTCACCGAGGTCTCTTGCAAGCTCCAGTCTGTGGACAGAAAACCACAAATATTCTGTATTCATTCTTGAGGAAGAAGGGTTCAGTGTTCCAAATAAATAAATGAAGCACTCGGGAGGCTGAGGTAGGCGGAGCGTTGTGGGTTCGAGGCCGGCTTGGGCTACAACGCGAGCACAAGGCCGGCCTGAGCTACATAGTGCAACCCTGCCTCAAAAAAAAAAAAAAAAAACCAGGGCCGGGAGTTTGGCTCAGTGCCTTAAGCACTTGCCCTGGCAGGCGCAAGGTTGTGAGTTCAATCCCCGGTACTGCAAAAAAAAAAAAAAAGAGATAATGTAGACATTCTGCCCTGCTTTTAAGTTTTGAAGCACACCTCACAGTGACCCAAGTATATTTTTCTTCATTTCAAAATAAAAGGTCTATCTTTAGAAATGTGTTGAACTCCTCACCAAATATAAGGTGGCAGTAACAATTCACAGCTAATTTTAATGCATTATTTTGAGAAATTAATGCAAACATCTATGTTTTTAAAAAGCAGAAATTTTAAATACAGGAAGCCTGTAGATTGACACTTTCTCATTCTATTGATCCAGAGTCCACAGCAATTTTATTTACAAATGCAGACACTAACTCAGGGAATACAGCAACAATAGAGTGAAACATGTCAAATGCGAACATTTCTGCGAGTCAACAGACCCAGTCAAGACATTGAAAAAGGAGCGAGAGAATGGAAAAAAAAATTTCTAAAACATGCCTGATACAGAGACACAGAAAAATCTCTCACAATTCAAAAATTAAAACATACCCACCAGGTTTAGGCCTCAGAAAGGACTCGGTGAGACATGTCTGCAAAGAACATAGAGACAGGGGCAGGAAGGAGGGGAAAACACACTCAAAATGACTAGCGACTAATGCACATCCCAACCACGGGGATGTCAACCACCTCATCATCTGAACCACTAGCAAAGCCTGGGAAACAACAAGCGTGCTGAGCTCAGGGAGAAACTGGAACCCTTAGTCACTGTGAGAAGAAATGGCAACATCTGCAGCCTCTCTTTTTTACTGTCTGTGAGGCCTCAAAGCAGAAACATACAATTCTACAAGCCAATGATTCCATTTTTGAGGATGTCTCCAAAACACTGAAATCTGGATTTCCCAGCTATTTGTCAGGAAAATTCACAACAGCACTATTCACAAAAGCAACCTCTGCACTGATGAATGAGCAAGAAAAGTATATTCCCCCGTGGGAATATTACTCGGCTTTAAAAAGGAAGAAACTTCTGACACATGCTGCTGCATGGATGCACCAGGAGGATATATGAGGTGATATAATCAGGCACAAAAACACTAGCGGGCTATGATTTCACCTAGATCCTCTTCCTAGGCAGCTCACTCTCACAGAGGAAAACTGTATGATACCGATTGTGAGGAGCAGGAGGTACGGGGGCAATGGGAGGTGTTTCATGTGGTCAGTTTGATTTTGCCAGATGGAGAGGTTTCTGGAGATGGGTGACACAGCAACGTAAAAATACTTACTATCACTGACATGTATGCTTCAAAGTGGTTCTTCTAGCAAAGTCTCAGTGTGTGCATCTTATGCCACAAAATACAAACAAAACAAAGTAGTAGCCACCTGCCAGTTTGCAGACCGAATTCCCCATTCCGCACTAAAATCCCGACTTGGGTCGCACAAGGCGCCATCCCACCGCAGCGCAAAGACAGGCAGGTGAAGACCCCGAGTGCCCTCAGGTCAAGAGGGGAGTGAGGGCAGCAGGAGACAGAGAAAGGCACCTGGAACACAGCCCGTCCCCGCTAAAGCCTGGGGGCTCCCCGAGGCAGGAGCTCACCTTTCGGACATATCCGGGTACTGAGTGTTTTGGAAAACAGCTTCCAGTTTCTCCAGCTCCCACTGCTTGAAGCACACTCGGGACCGCCTGGGCTGCCTCGGCTGGTGACCCTTGGCATCAGATGGATCCTGCTGGGCTGGCGGCAGCTGCTCAGGCCCCTGGTTACCGTGATCCCCGTGGCAGTCATTGTCACCTCTTTGCATCATGTGCACTTCTTGACCGTGGTACAGGTGAGCCTTGAGGCTGCCGCAGGCCCCAAAGAAGCCGAGAGTTGCTTTACTGCTGTGGGCAACCTCGGCTGCTGTGGGGACTCCTGGTACAGGCCACGCACGGGGTTGCGGCAGCCAACACTGCATGGGGAGGTAGCGGGGATCGTAGTAGTGGCGCTCATTCTCCATGATAGCAAGGCACCAAAGATCACGAGGCCTGCTCCTCAGCCAAAGCGAGTGCAAATGCAGTGTCTCTTGGGAAGAGCGTGGCCGCAAAAAGGTGGAGCCTGGGGCTGCAAATAGTTACAGAGATCCTAGAGCCCATTTGGCAAGGTCAAATCCGGAAGACCCTCCCTAATGGCTTCTATTGGCTGTGTCCTTACAGCGAGCTGCTGTGCAAGGGGTTACAGAATAGCAAAACTGAGTGGGCATGGCCAGAAGCGGAGCCCGCCACCCTGAAGAAAGTTATTGTTACTGGGCATGCGCAGAATGGGGTCTGCACGGCCCTCAGCTAACTTACTGTGCATCCCAAATCTCAGACATAATTAAGGAAGCGAATGGGTTGGACCGAAAGTTGGTGGGGAAGTGGAGGGGAGGGGGCGAGAACTCATACTGCCCACGGGATCTCTGGCGGGAAGGCTGGAGACTGTCCCTTGCCCCTCCTTGCCTGCTGCACTGTCTGTACAGGGCAAGGGCTCCGAATTCCCCTGCTCTGACCCCAAGATGCTTCTGGCTCCCGCTTCCCCCAGTCTGGCTGAAAGCAGAGCCCGCCCAGCTCCCTGAAGCAGCCCTGGGGACTGGTGGCTCTGTGGGTGCTGAGAGGTGCTGGGAACGGAACCCGATCCCCATGAGCAAGACTACCCCCTCCGCGTTTGTGCCAAAGACTCCACTGCAAAATGTAAAACTCTGCACACGAAGTGAGAGTTCAAACTGTCCTGAAACCCTTCTGTTTGCTGTAAAACTGTTTCATTTTGTAGTGCGAGATGCAGGGGATATCTCCAGAGACACAGAGTGGACGAGGATGGAGAAGGAGGCAGGGGAAAGATGGAAACTGGCCCAGGTGCAGAGCAGGTGCTCAACACACACAAGCCCTCAGCCTGTGTCGAGGCCCTGAAGCTAGAGGTGTCCAGGTAGGGCCCAGCACAGCCTGTGGGAGCCACTGTTGCCTCCAAAGCCTGTGCCCTGGAAGGATTTCTGGGCGCTCTGAGCAGAAGTCTCTGCGTGCAATCTGGGGTGGGGTGTTGCTTGCTCACGGTCTGCAGTGCTTGTACTTTCTCAGAAAGCGCCCGTGCTTTCTTGCACGGGCATCTGAGCACCCTACGTGCTGGGCACACTCAGCCTACGACTTCAATCCTGCAGCTCCTAGCAATGTGCAGGGCTGTGAGGCTGGGACCTCTACAAGGATCACAGCAATCTGCCTCTTCACAAGTCCTTTCATTGCTGCTTACTCGTCAGGGCTGCGTTACTGGCTCCTGGACCTGGAGGGCTGTGTTTAAATCATATCAGCCTATTTTTCCTACAAAGTACAGCAAAGCTCTTACCTCTGGACAGGCGACTCACCCCATGGAATATAGCCAGCTGTGCTGCAACAGAGTCCCTATTCTGCAGGCCTGTGCGCAGGTTGCCTTCTGCTCAGCTCCATCCCTACTGAGGGGCTATGGCCTTGGACAAGTGCTGCCCAGCATTTCCTGTACCAAGCCCCTGGCTCCTGGAGAGAGCCAAAATCTGGAGTCCTAGATTCCAAATTGATGCATTAGGTAGAGGCAGGCATGGTGTCACCTGGACCAGGCCTCCAGAGAGATCAGAGCCAGCTCCGTGTCCCTGTAGCTCACAGCCCAGAATCTGCAAAGGCACACAGGCTCTGGGACTGGACCCAGGGCACGGAGCCTCAGGGGAAGCAACCTGTTCAACTCTGGACTCCACAGCCTGGGAGTCAGGAGGACCATGGAGAACTCCACCATCAGTGCCAGGGCAGCCACCGTGCCCCATGGATTCCCGGACTCCTTTTGCCTGGGACAGCCCTGTCTTCCTGCCTCTCCTGATCTGAGTGCGTGACCCCTGGATTCTTCTGCCAGCCAGCACACCCAGGACTCCAGAGCTCTGGTCCCCCTGCCTTTCCTCCTGTACAGACTGGGTCCCCCTGCCTTTCCTCCTGTGTAGCCCCTGAGCTCGGTGATCCTACTGGGAGGAGGAAACATACCGTCCAAAGGTCAGGAAGGAGCAGCAGCCCCAGCAGCAGGCCGCGCTGGTCCAGGGTCCTGGCCATGGACACCCAGAGCCTGGAGGGCAGGCTGGGCCATGAGCTCGGGCGGCCTGGGCACAGGCAGCAGCCCCGCACTCCCGGCCTTCATCTCCTGCTCCTGCCGCCTTCACAGAGCTTCCTGCAAGGCTTCCACACCTGAGCCAGGCTGCAGGCTGAGTGCCGCCTCCACCTCCAGGGCAGCACGGCTCTCAGGGAGCAGGGGCTGGGCCTGGGCCTCATTCTCTCTCCTAGGGCCTCTTCCTGCCCTCCCTGAGCCAAGGGCCACCTAGGAGAGGTGAGGCTGCTGGGTCTGGTGTCCTCGGACACCAGGGTGGAGACAGGGCCCACAGGACACAGAGGAAGATGTGCTCCCAGAATTTCAATAAACTGCTTGGTGAAACGTTGCCCTCAGACGGGGTTTGTGACAAGAGAATGAGATTGGAACCAGGTCCTGAGCAGGGTGCGGGAGCACAGCATGGGGCTACAAGTGCACAGTCAGATTCTGCTTTTGTGTACACTTTTGGTGATTCACAGAAAAGAGATGTGACTTTCATGATAATGCCAAAGATACTTTTGGTATTCTTGGTTGTAAATGCCCCATTTAGTGAAGTGTGGAGGGAAAACCATCCAAAATGGAAGTCAGAATCTACCTATTGTAGAATAATATTCTGTGAAACCAGATAATATTGGACAGGCATTTGAAAACCAAGACTGGAGCTGGGCATGTTGATGTACACTTGTAACCCCAGCACTCAGGAGGCTGAGGCAGGAGGATCGCTGTCAGTTCCATGCCGGCCTGGGCTACACAGTGAGTTTAAGGCCAGCCAGAACTATATGATAAGACCTTGTCTCACAAAACCAAAAAAGAGGTAATAATAATAATCAAAATAATAAAAGGGTGAAGGCTTGCTAGTGGCACCACTGAGACGGACACCAGCGTGCAAGTAATTCAGCCTGAATGTATTAGTTGTCAGGGTTGCCCTGTAAATCTGCTTCTTGGTTGGACAGCATTGTCCTAGGTATTCTGGGGTGCTCTTCTTCTCTTTTCCATGTTTAGGGCAGAAGGATGGACTTTGCAGCTTTGTAAAGGAAAAATGGGATAAGGAAACAGCTTTGGACACTCCTCATTAACACAAGGTTCCTGATAGTATAAAACAAAAAGGCCAAGAAAATAGAACTGAACTACTTTCATTACTCCCTGCATACAGCACAAATATATACGTGCAACTTATAATTTATCTGCAAATGGCACACACGCCGTGTCATATAAATAATTAAAACATTGTCTGGGTATTCCTGTGTGTGAGCAGCGGCACGTACACATTCATGCACACCCATGTTAGGAACACTTTTAGTGAATCAGTCTGTGAGGCGGGAATGAATGCATTACCCGGGCCATGCCCAGGATGAGCACAATCGCCAGCACTCCTCAACTGTCAGGGCCTTGTCCCCAGTCCCTGTCATTCGTCCTGCGGCCCCACCGCTTTTCCCTCTGCCCGCCCTCCCTCCATGCCTCCCTTTGCCACCTTTCTCTTCCAGTCTCCTTGGCTCCCTTCTGGTCTCTAACTTCCTGTCACTGAGCAACAAGGCATCGCAGGTGTCCGGGACAGGAGTCCTCAGAGGAATCAGCGGGGCCCCCCAGTGATCTTTGTCTCTGAGACATTTGGCAGCTCTCCTCAAGGATGAGTAGAAGCTTGTGCCAGTCTCAAGGAGGAAGGATACAGGCTGGGAAAGGTCAGGCACCTTAGAGAAGGGGAACAGGGACTATATTCTTTTTATTAAGCTTATTGGTACAATTTAGATATACATAGTGATCATAGGCATCAGAGGGAATTTGTTGCTATGTATATTTTGATTCCTCCCCTTTTCTCAATTCCCTCCCCTGCCTTCAAACCCTTACTCTCCACCATTTTAAAAGCCTAGTGTGGTAGCACACACCTTTAATCCCAGCACTTGGGAAGCTGAGGCAGGAGGATCATTGTGAGTTCCAAAGCAACCTGGGATACAAAGTGAATTCAAGGCCCACCTGAACTTCAGAGAGTGATCCTCTCAAAAAATAGGGCCTGGAATTAGGCTCAGTGGCATAATTCCTGCCTGGTAGGTGCAAGGTTGTGAGTTTGATCCCTGGTTAAAAAAATTATTGCCATTTTATCCTTTTTTATCATATTTTTGACACTCCACTTCCTTCCTTTCCACCTTCCACCTCCCTCATTCCTCTTCTTTATAGGAGGCTAGTATCTCATGAGACCAATAAATTTTTTTCCTGAACTTCAGGGGTTCTTTCCATCTCCAATCTTTCTCCTTCTCCTAAGAGCAAATATATTTGAAATGTAATCCTTTCTTTGTCATTTTGTGTATCCAACTCAGGGCCTCATCATGCTAACAAGTTGTCTACTGTTGAGGGATGTTCTAGCAACTTCTTTCATTTTTTCTTGTGGTGCAGAGTGTCACTTACTTCCCCAGGCTGGCCTTGAACTTACAATCCCCCTGCCTCAGGCTTCCATGTAGCCAGGATTGCAGGTGCAGGCCACCACTACTGTATTCATCACTTCTAGCTGTTAAAAGTATGTACTGTATTCCAGTCTTATTACATTGCCTTCCTGCATCCATTTCCCTTTCTGCTTCAGGGCTGAGTGTACAGCGGTGTCCACGTGATGGGTCCCGTGTCACCCACACATGTCCTCCTCATGCATTTCAGGAGTGAGTTTCTTTATGCTCTAGAAGCTCATGGATTGCTTGAATATTTCCAGGGCAATGATTGTGTTTTGCTGACATCACAGGACTGTTCTAGGCGAGGCAGTGCCTAGGAAGGACAGGTACTAAGCTTCTCAGCTGGGGAAGCTGTGAGGATTCAGGCCCTGGCTTAGGGATGGGACAGAAAGGCACAGCAGCCTCTCTGGCCTCCGTGGGATTGAGTCCTGTGGTTGTCTAGAAGCAGCAGGACCTCTGCTCCAGAGCCAACCCTAGCACCCTATGTGCTCCCCAGCAAGGAGGACACCGAGCAGGACTGGGAGCACAGGGGATGGCTGTGTGTCTTCCACCTTCCCACTGACCCGGGAGTCACCTCCTGGGGAGCGGCTCTCAGAATCCAGGGTTGCCACTGAACTCCTTAGCGTGGGTGAGACCCAGGCCTGCGTGCACACGGTGTCCTCTCACCAGGGACCTGCCCAGGCCTCTCTTGCACACAGTGGAGGTCCCCAAATGACAGCACATTGTGGAGGAAACCATGGACATGTTTCAGGGGACACAGAATTAAGTATTCAATAGAGGTCATTAAAACCTCGCCATGAGCTGGGCGTGGTGACGCACGCCTTTAATCCCAGCACTTGGGAGGCTGAGGTAGGCGGAGTGTTGTGAGTTCAAGGCCGGCTTGAGCTACAACGCGAGCGCAAGGCTGGCCTGAGCTACACAGTGCGACCCTGCCTCAAAAAACCAGGGCTGGGAGTTTGGCTCAGTGGCTTAAGTGCCTGCCCTGGTAGGTGCGAGGTTGTGAGTTCAATCCCTGGTGCCGCAACAAAAAAAAAAAAGAAAAGAAAAGAAAAGAAAACTCGCCATGGCACTTAGAAGACTGATTTCCAAGACCTCTTGATGGTGACTCAAGTAAGACATTGCATGACAGGAGACCTCATCATCATTGTGTTGAAATGACATTTCCTGAGCACATTTTATCCTTATGTCAAGAATCCCACAAGGAACAAGAAAACACACATGTTAAGAATTCACAACTTTATTGCAAATACAAGTGCTATGGAGGGAACTACAGAATGGACAAATATTGTTGACAGCAAACTCCAAGCACAATCTGCTTCTTTAAAAAGGACGGCATCCTAGAACAGCTCTTCCACCTCCTCGATGAGAATGTGCTCCTGGGAACCAGGTGGTGCATTCCTGAGCAGTGCTTTCCTCTGGTCTTTCCTGTATTTGGCTCTCCGATTGTTAAACCAGACCTGAGGTCAGAGGGGAAACCAGATAGGGTCAGTAGACAGAAGGTGTTATCGTAAAGGAAATACCATCCCATGTAACATTCTAGGCCACTGACACTTAGATTGCACAAGGGAAGCTATTTTCTTCAGGCTGAAACAGCTTAGAGGACTGAGGGTGGACATCAGTGGAGGACCGTAGGCCCAGTCTGCACTGGACCTTGATTTCCAAATGAAGCTCAGGAAAATAAATATAACTGTAGAAACAGAATCGCATCTCATCTTTCACATCCTTAGTGAGCACCACCTCTGCTCCCTGCTCAGGAACAGGCCTAGAAGGTCTCCCCTGTCCTCCCCAGCTCACTATTCTTGAACGCTTTCTTCAGGCTGTGGGATGCAGGCCCAGGGGAAAAGCTGCTCCAGTGCCTGATGTGAGCTCCATGGCTCCTAACCAGATGAAGCAACATAGCATCCTGACTGCTGACCAGACGCCAGCCAGCTGACTCCTGCCCCTCCTCACCAGGGGGAGCTTTGGCCTGGCACCCGGTGATCTGCAGTTAAAGTGCTATACAGGGAGAAGAGTTCCCAGTATGAAAAATCCCACCTTCAGTGTGAAATAGAGTCGGGAGGACAGAGCATGTGGGCCTCTTTGACAGAGGCTCCATTCAAGGACAGCTGAGGACCCTCCCTCCTCTGCAGCCCCTTGACAGCTAAAGGCAGTTGGGCAGGGAGACCGGACACTGTTTTGATTTGTAGCCTGTGGTGTAGGGAAAGCTGGCAACATATTATTCCCAGTGAACGAAAACTCCCAAATCCTTGCCCACCTAATGTTTTAGGGGCAAGATTATCACCAAGGTCAGCAATGACCCTCCTGCACTCTCCAACCGACCACACCCATAAGCCTTTCTGGACTGAGAACAAAGTCAGCTCACTGCATTTCATCACCTCTTCCAGGTCATGGATCAGCCTGCCGGGCACCCAAGGCCCCACTGCAAAACCTGGGCACCCATAGCCCAGCCCCGGTTCCAAGGTACAACAGTGCAAGTGCTTTCCAGGAAGAGGGACTTCCATACACTGCAGGGAGGAGTAGAAGAAGTCACAGTGCTCTTCTCTAAACCAATGCTACCCATACCTCTGCAGCCAGACCAAGAACTGTGTCACATCTCCATGCTCTGGATGCCCTCTCAGTCTCCCACTTGTGGACGATTCCTGAGGACTTAACCATTTATGAAGCTCCCACACTGCAAACTGTAATGACACAAAGGGCCTTGTCTCCCCACCTCATGTCTGCCTCCCAACATGAACACAGCTCATCAAGAAGCCCAGAGCAGCAGAGCTGGTGTGCACAGGGTGCTAAATGTCCACTGGTGGCATCTGCATCTACACAGCAGCGTGCACAGGGCACTGTCACAGCTGAGCTGACATCAGGTGTGTTTCTGTAGCTTCGCTTCTTACCAGTCCTATCACCTTGCACAGGAGAGGGGAGACCAGGCAGAAGTTCTTGGGAACTGCATGCTGTGGAAATTGGACGCACTGAGAAGTTCCCCTCATTCATTTGTTTGCTGCAGCTCCTGTTCCCTTAGGACTCCAGTGAGAGAGGCCCACAGCCAGGGAGGGGAGAAAGCCCCTCCCACACCTCAGATCCTCTGTT
>RJWM01033843.1:0-20232 GCA_004363535.1 Dasyprocta punctata
TAAAATCTTATAGAAATGAAAGTCTGCAAACCCTCCCTTCCACTTCCTGTTTTCTCATCTTCCAAAGACAGATTATTTCAAGTAATCCTCAGGGCAAGGCGTAATATCCTTAAGGAAGGAACCTCACAGACCAGCTGATGTTCTTCACACCCCACTGGTGACAATCCTAAACCTTTTTTCTATACTGTATTTAGTTTTATCTGCACCATAGGAAGCTGGGGAAAAGAAGGTCATGGAGTAATCTTATGGACTCCTGGGCTCCTTAGGATTTCCATTACTTAGTGGCCACCAAATGTATTCAATAATGAACCACCTGAAATAAAGGTTTGATGGCTGTTGCAAGGGTTAGAGGATATAAGTCTCCTCAACTCCTTTAAAGAACATCTGAGTTCATAAAGCAGGGAAAAGGTAAAAATTGACCTTCACTGGTGAAACAATGCTGTCTGCCTAGCTTTTGACTCTGTAGGCCTATCAGTGCCATCGCTTCCTTGGCTACCATGCTTTTGTGCACAGAGTGCATTGTGTGGCTTTCTTCAAGGCCTCGAAGCTCCCTGCAGTGAAAGTCTCCTCCTGAATGGGATTTCTGAGCACAGACATTTTCCTGCGTCTTGTTTGCAACTTTCTACAATAAGCCCTCTCCCACACAAATACATATTTTCATTATCTTATTTTTAGAAATGCAATTTGAAGAGGGGAAGTGTGATTTGACATTCTAATTGTGGTGGATGCTTCCATCTGAGTCTCTCTAGTATCTGGCTGCAAACACAACAATTTTAACACTAGATTTCAGCGCGCCAGGCACCAGCTCCTCACAGCCAGATTACAAGCCATGTGGATCACAGTCGCAGAAACGACTTCCCACACTGTCATTAGTCAAAATATACTGTGTCGTGTGATTACTCCCCATCGCACCACTCAGTGTCTGGTCTGGAGTGTGAGTGTAGGAAGCAAGTTTGGGGTTCCCGAATCCAATGAATTGAATTTGCAGGTTATTTTCAAATGCTAAATTAGCTTCTTTTCTTTCAAGCCATAAGATCCTATGTATTGTGTCAAGAGTTTTACCACTAACAGGACTCTCGAGGTAATTAATGTTCTAGCTCAGAGAAACTTTATTACCTGGTTATGGTGGATTCCAAGAAACAATGGGGGCTGTCTTGAAAATAGAGATCTTTTTCTCTAGTCAACTCTATGTCTCTTTTCTCTTCCATTCTTTACTTTTCCCCATCTTTTCTGCCTTCGTTTTTTTTTTTTCTTCTTCTTCTTCTCTTGCTCTCTCCTTGCAACCACTCTTTCCTTTATGAGAAAATTATCCTAGCATCTAAGATGCTCCAGGTACTATTTGAGGCTCTGAGAAGGCAGAGATAAATAAGCTAGCAACGCATTCTTGTTGGAGAGATAGGCCGGTGGGAAAAGCTAATTAAAATGCAAAGTGAGACAGATGAGCTGAAATCTGCTGCACCAAGATTTATGGGAAGAGGGAAGGTAGGAGAAGGTGGATTCCAGCCAGAGAGAAAGGTGTCTGCAGAGTCTAACGTGGTACTCGGACTTGGACTGAGCCTGCTGGTGACATGCAGGACAGGTGTGAAATGACTGGCATTTGGATTATTGAATGTAGGAGACATGACCAGAAAGGGCCCAGTAGGAATGGTCTGCCTCGATGTGACAATCAGCAGGTATGTATTTAGTACCTAGTACGTGACAGGTAGCTCGGGACTGGTGGACCCATGGATGAACCAAGCAAATGTGACCTCAGCCTTCTGTGCAGCCACAGGCGAGAATATTGAGCTTTGTCTTGATAGCATCTATGACTGAGTGGTGTCGAGTCGCTACTATAGGTACAAGCGGGAGGAAGCATGTGTGGAAGTCTTGGGGTGACTAAGAGACAAGGAGGCATGAATAGGGTCACTGTGCACCTAAGAGACAAACTGCCCAGGTGAAAGAAAGAGGCTTTTTTCTCTGCACAGTCAACCACAGTGCTTTAAATTTTCAAGAACTGAGAATGCTCAGCAAGTGCTTGGCGCACGCATTTTGAATCAGTCAGGGTTCTCCAAAGAAACAGAACAAATAAGCTATTCAAATGTAGAGAGAGATTTATTTTAAGGAATAGGCTTATGCAATTGTCAGGGACTGGCCAGTCTGAAATCCGCAGGGGAAGCCAACTAGCTGGGAACCCAGCATGTCTATGACGCAGTTCTCAGGCAGAGTTCCTTCTCTGAGAAACCAGTTTTTTTCTCTGACAGGCTTCCTTGAACTGGGTGAGAACCTCCCACGTTACACAGTATAGTCTGCTGAACAAAGTCAACAAACCATGCTACTCACAGAAACAAAATCCTTCCATAGCAACATCTGGGCTACTGGTTGACCAAAACAACTGGGCACCATACCATAGCCTAGTTGATACCTACAGAAACCATCAATCGCCATATCAACCTCGGGGTCTTATAGGACCCGCAGAACAGACTGGCCACTCATTCCAAAGCCAAGAGGAATCAGCAGGAGCAGTAAGGGTGGCTGGCTGTGGTCATGTGGAGGACAAGGACTCCTGTAGTATGTGGGGAGCCCTCTTGGAACTCCCCAAAAGTGTGACTGGAGAGGACTCTGCAGGTGCACACCGAACCATTGGAAGACTTTGTTTTCATCTCCGAGATCCCATTAACCAAGGGAAAGACCTGTAGCTCAAAAGATTGAATTTTGGAAGTGGTAAAATGATAGTTGGGCAAGCAGCCCAAGGGAAGCAAGAACCCAGGGTGTGAGACCTTTCGTGTCGGAAGAGGTGTGAGGGGAGGAGAGAGGAGAAAACAGGCCATCCATGCACCAGCAAGCTCCACATGATGTGGCAGGAAGAACACAACCCTGGCTGGGGCAGAGTGGGTGTGAGTATCCCCTGGAAGTCCAGCAGCCAGGGCTAACCTGTGGTTTGTGCCACCAGTCCAGTGCCAGGAAGGTGGTGAGCAGACACACTACATTGGCTCCCAGTTCCTATGACTCAAGCCTAGAGCTGATGAAAGAGTCTGGTCTGTAAATCTGGATAGCTTCTGTGGACTCACCCCCAGACTGGGCTCAGAACTGTGAACTTCCAGCCTCAGTGTGCCAAAGAGCTGGGACTAAAGGGGTGTACCACGGGCCCAGTCTGACAGTCTCTTTCATTGCAATCACAGCCACCATTCAGCCAGCTACCCGGCTTGGAAGTTCCTACTGCCCCCACCCCAGTTCTGTCTGACACTCACTGAGTTCTGTAGATTTTGCCTCCTCAAATGCTTCAGAAGTCCCACTCCTTCCACTTCATCCTGCTACTCCTCTTGCAGCCAGGTCTCTATGCCTCTAATTCGCAGTCACCTCCCAACCGGTTTTCACATTGCCAATCAGAATGATGGCTCTAAAGTGGAAATGCAGCGTTGTCATGTTCCCTCTTCCCAAAGCCTTCAGGAGAAAAGAAAAACTTTGGGAAGCCAAGTCTTTATCATCTGGTCACTTTGCCCGCCTTACTCACACTGTGCTGAATCAACCACTGACATTTTCTTTCTCTTTTAAAATTCATCCCTCCCTGGAATGTTCTCCCTTTCTTCTTTCCTGAGCTGATTTCTACTCCATGACCTTGGACTTAGATCAAGGCTGTTCCTTCCAGCTAAACCTGGTCTGAGTTGGTGTTTCTCCCCTGGCATGGGACTGCTCCATAAGTAGAGGCCTGGGGCTTTCTCCTTCTTTTTATACGAGAGTAAGGGTGAGCCTTCCCTATGCTGCCACCCTGGTTCCGAGTTCTGCTTCAGCACAGAGTTGCAGCAACTCTATCCCTAGGACAGAGGGTCTCCAGGAGCGTGCGTAGTCCCTGCTGTCCCAGGCACAAGGGTAGCAGAGCCCAGTGTTTATCAGAGCCATTTGTTTTGTCACCGCACAACTTAAATGGAGTGCAAAGCTTTATGAAGGGACACAATAAACAGTCACTTCCAAGCTCCCCGGGCTTGAAAGACACAGCGGTATCTCTGGAGCATCCACAGCAGGGTTACCTTCACTCTGCGATTCACCCAGACAGTGGTTTATTGGCATTCTTTCTCCATCACTTAACAATGAATGGTTCTTCCAAAAATAGGCAAATAAACACAAATAAAAAAGCAATAATTTCTATTATTCTCCAGCAAAGTGCAGGAACAGGAAAGAGAACAACTCTTCATGCTAGTGACATCTGCCTCGGGATTCAGTTTCCTAAAATTAAAGCCGAAACAAAGTTCATGGTCTCTGCTGACAGTGTCTGCGCGTAGCGGGTAAGGTCACTCACCTGCCAGGTGACATTTGGTGTTATCAAGGCAGCCACTTTTAGCACCGCAGTGGATTAAAGAAATCCTTCGGTAAAAGAGAGGCACCTGACAGTGCAAGGACAACGGAGGAATTAACTTCAGTGAGAGTCATCTCTAGGCTAGGAAATGCGAGTACAGAGACAGAGTCAGGAAAAGACAGGAACAAAATTCCTGGATGTCTCTCTTGTCATTGCTGCTTTCCTAAAGCAGCGTCTACATTGTTATCATTACATTGCTACGTTGTTATTGTCTATATTGTTAAAGACACTGTTATTCTCTCAAATACAAGCAAATTTTAGTTATTCAAAGCAATAAAATTGTGAGGAACCACATTAATCAAATGCCAGGATTACACAAGTAAAACTTGTGGAGAACAAAATGTTTTTCTTAATAGCTAATGGATCATCATAATTATGTCTTAGAAAAAATTAAAAATAAATTCAAATTTACGTGTTCTAGAGTATGGAGGACAAGAGCGCACAGAAAACAGCCAGCTTCAGGACTCTTCATTCATTCCACAAACATTTGTATGATAACCACATGTAGACGCTATATACATCTTCAAAAATAATAACCAAATTGAGGCTAAAAAAGTGGAGACTCATTGTCCAAGTTTGATTAAGATCTCTGAGTTATTAACTATGGGACCTTGGAAAAATGCTTAAAAGTCTTTTTATCTCACTGTTCTTATCTTTTAAAAGTGACTATCAAGAGTCCTTGATTGCTGTGAGGAGCAAATGAGTTTGTAAATAAAATTCTTATTACAAAGCTACTGGGTCACACAACAATAACCACAAATAACCATAAAATAACAATCAGTCCTTTAGTGAGTATTTCCTACATGCCATGGGCTCCAGTCCATAATAAACATGTAATTAATGTTACCCATTATCATCATCAATACTACTTATTGCAGTGTGATTACTAGCTGTGCAGATTTCCACCACACTACTAATAAGAAATTAGAGAAAATAGATCTAAGTCTACCACAGTCTGACACGGCAGTCACGTGATCGTGTCTGATCTTGAAACTCAAGCCTAACAGGTCAGATAGGAGATTTAAGAACATAGGTTTTTATAGCTTTTATCCACTATTCAACATATTCTGCATGCTTAAGGAAGAATGGCTGTGTCCAAGGCCAAGGAGGAATGTTGTCTTCTTGAATCTTGTTTGACAAAGCAAAGCGAGACTAAGGGCCTATGTCAGAGTGGTGCTGAGAAAAAATAGTAACACTGTTACGGTTTGGAGATGGACAGGCATGAGGATATATCCATAAAAGTGAACTAAAGCTCAGAGGATAAGGCATCTCTGTAAGTCCAGGTACAATAGAAGAAAGAGGCCCTCCATGGGCTGGATCAAGAAACTGAAACAGAATAAGAAAAGTTTCAGCCAGGCGTGGTGGCACACACCTGAAGTCTCATTGCCTTGGGACAATGACCCTGGAGAATAGCAAGTCTGAGCCCAGATTAGACAACTTACAGACTTAGCAAGACCAAGATCCTGTTTCAGACAAAATTCTTTTAAAGGGTTTGGGGATGTAATTCAGAGCAGAAGTCCTGGATTCAATCCCTAGTGCCACGAGTAAATAGTCTCCCGGCAGAAGATCAGAAATTGGAACCATGGGTAATAAATGCAAGGTTCAAGTTTGTTTAGGGACAATGGATGGTCCCCATCTTCCTCTCCCTGGCCTGAGAAATTGTGGGCACTCAAGGAGTGTGGGCCTGGCTGGAGCTGCTCTTCCTTTGTGGAACCATTTACGCGCTGTCCAGCACACGATGCTCACACTTGCATCTCCCTTACCCATCTGAGATTGGAAGCAACAGAAAGCACTAACCGCTGCCTCCACTTGGCATTCCTAGAGAAACTTCCATGGTATAGGCGTTCAATAACCATTTTCTGAATGAATGAATACCTACCAGGAGCAAATTAGCAGACGCCAAGGGAGTCTGATTCTGAGCCAACAGCCCTCTGAGAGCAACGTTCCTTACATCCTCCCCATCCAGAGCAAAATGGTTTCAGGGTGCGGGGACATCTGTTGGTGGTGCCTGCCAAGAATCGACACTGCCATCTTTTGAGATGAACAAATCAATTTTCCCTTTGGGAAACTCCCCTGTCCTACTCTTTCCTGGCTCAGGGTGTGTTAAGAATTTAGTGAATCCTTTCTCTATCTTTGAGATTTGAACCATAAACAGAACTTCAGAAAATGGCTAGAGCTGACGCATGCAAGCAATGATAACCGGAAGAGCTTCCCACTGGTCCACACTATCTTAATTGCCATGCTGCCTTGGTTTCTAACCTCTCTGAAGACAACCTGGTAATTTAGTTCATCCTTTGAGCTAAGAAGTTTCCCTTTATCTTTTCCACAGATTCCTCTGGCACAATAAGTTAGCAAGAGTGAATGTCAGCAGCTCTAAACTAAGGCTCCGACTGTGACACCATGACATCCTTGCTGTAGAACAACAGCTCTCATCCTCCACTCGCAAATGAATCACCAGAGTTTATAAAATCGCAGCTCTTGGGCCACACTCCTAATCAACTAAATGGGACTTCCAGTTCAGCCAAGACTTTTCAAAGTTTCCCTGGGTAATCCTAATATGCAGCTAAGGTTGAAAACCAGTGCTCTCTTAAAATATTACATAGGCTCACCTGCCTGCCCAAAGGAAAGCTGAAAGCAAGGGGAATTTCACAAGTAGCACATTTTTAAAAACAGAATTTAACCTTGAAAAAAGAACGAAACTCCTACTCAGAATTCATGCTTTCCCCAAGAATTAAAAAACTGTGACCAGGTTTTCATCTCTAATTGCTATTTTTACCACGAAGGAAATCTAAAGAACTTCGCAACTGTAAGCACTTTCTAATTTTATTAGCAATATAAATGAAGCACGACGTTGAGAAAGAAAACATACTTGTTGGCTTGCATTTAATAGATCACAATAATCTCTTCCAAGGTCGGAAATATTTCTATGAAGAAACCCTAGAAGCATGCTTAAAGTGAGGCTGTCTTTGGTGACATCTGTCGAGCAGCGGGTGATCCCAGGAGAGGAAAAAACGGACACTTTCACTTCCTCTACCCTTTCTGCCTGGTGAGAGACTGTATTTCTTGTTATATGAAATGCTATGAGAAAAAAGCTAGGTAAGGAGCAAGGCAATTAAATTCCACAGAAAACAATAAACGTGTCTACAAAGAGAAGGTATGTTGAAATATTTGACATTCCGTTTCCTAAGGCGAGGACTTCTCTTGTCATAAGAATGGTTTCTATAGAGGGACTAAGACAACATGGTGACATTCCAGAAGAAATTCTGGCATTGTGTACACATCACACAGGGAATCAAATAGTCACCAAGGGCTCAGACACAGATGCTTCCCTGGTGGCCGGTTCTGATCACTGCCTGCCCTGGTGGCTCTTGTCATTCACAACATTATCTGCCCCTCTCCCACAACACACATACATGACTCATCCCCAGTGCATGGAGATGAAAGGGGCAATTTTGAGTTCTGTCAAATCTCAAGAAACAGTGCCACCCCCTAGACTCAGCTCTGCTTCTCAGAGCTCTTGTGTGAGCCCTGGTGTCCCTAGAAGCTAATCAGACCCATCTTCTACTACCAGACACACAAGATGATTTTTCCCCCATCTTTTATTGTAAGTCCTGGTGAGATTGAGTCCAGGGAGAAAAGGTCTGCATACAATGAAGCCCACTGCAAGCATTCAACAATGGAGCTTGGGCACTTTCCTGAGGGCCCTGTACTTCAAAACAGAAAAGAAGGGGTCCACGGACCCCAGGACTACTCTAAAGGAGACTATTGATGCATCTTTAACAGATGTGGGGTGGAAGGGACATCTCATTTAAATTCAATCATCATGTCAGGATATATTTTAAAATGTTGAAAACCAAAATTAGTCAAAGCAACTTAAAGTAGTACTCATTTACTTTCTTTTGTTTCCATTGATCAAAATATATAAAGCAATAACTCCTTCTAAATATCACTTGGAATGATTTATTTACAACTGAGAATTGGGGATGAATCAATGGATCTTCTAAACTTCATGCCTTTCTTCCATATCTATGATATTCTCACCATTACACATGGGAATTTTGATAGAAATTTTCTAGAAAGGAGAGGGGAAATAAAATCTAGATTTGGGTACCCTCAGACCAGAGATGACTTTAAAGCAACATGACTTTGATTGAAAACCAAACAAGTTAAAGGAACTTTCTTAAGGTAAGGGCTCTGGAAAGGATTAAACAACAGAAATTTGAAAAAGCAGCAGAGACAGGAGCCCAATTTTCATCCAGGGTAAGAAAGAAATGGAAAGAATCTGATCACAGGTTTCAAGAGAGTTCAGGGGTAACAATGCAAGAGACAGGGCACACTACTTTGACCTGGACCTGAACATAGACCCTTACACTGGGAATCTCACCTTCCCAGCTCAGAGATTTCAAGCTTGAAAACATGGACAGCCTAAGTCAGGGGTTGACAAACTATGGCCCATAAACAAAATCTCATTCATTGGCTGTTTTTTGTAAATAAGTTTTTAACAAAACACAGCCGCATCCATCATTTGTATATGCGTAGCTGCTTTCATAACCAGAAACCATCTAGCCTTCAAAGCCCGAGATATTTACAGTCTGTATCTTTCCAAAAACACCTTGCTAAACCTTGGTCTCTGTAGCTGGGAGGACAGAGCCTTTTGGAAATGATAAGTCTGGTTTATGTATCTGTCAATGCAAGAGGAAAAATGCATGAACAGATGAAGGATCCAAGGTCACTGCCTGTAGCAAGAATGGTTTGACCCCTATGGTGGAGGTAGCATCCATGACACTTGGTCCTCAGGTGTCCCTGTGTCTATGTGTGGAGGGGAACGGGGAGGAGGAACATCACAAGCTCTGAAGTGAGCAAGTAGTGGTGGCAGCTGAAGAAGAGGAAATGGTGAGCCAGAGGGTCCAGATGATGAATCAGGAGAGAAAGAGTCCAAACAGAAATGGAGGGTTTAGAAACTCAGGTTAAAGCCGCACAAAGCATTTAGGGAAACAAACGGAGGCACAGAGGGGTTGCCAGAGAAATAACAGGCAGCCTGCACCTCGGATAGTGGCCAAGCCAGAGTGGATGGTCCCTCTGTCAGCCCCTATTACATCCCAGCACCCCGGTGGGGCCTCAGAGAGCTCGCAGGCTGGTGAAGCGTGCAGGTGGAGGTCGTAGCACCTGAGAAGAAGCGGTGCAGTTTCGAGAAGCTGACTTTGCTCCTGACAGGGAGGGGGCCTTCAGCAATCTTGACCCTGGGGTGGACTCAGGGGAGCTCTGTGTAATTAGAGGCACAGGGCTGTTCTGAAAGGAGTTTCTGGGAATTTCAAATTGTGAGATGGAAGAGTGCTCCAGAAGTGATTAAGATGAAAGAAAAGAGATGAAACAGTGGCTGGAAGGCGTAAATGGGCCTCACATTGCTTTCCAAAGGGTGGGCGCTGTAGCCCGAAAGAAACCCTTTTCCTCATCCAGGGCGTCTGCAGTGGCAGCCTGCTGTATAATAGGATTTGACCTGTGGGTTAGCAGCTTCCATTCTCACTGACTACTGGGAGATTTTTCTTAGCTGTGTTTTAGAAAAAAAGAAATAAATAAATTAAAAAGAAGAGAATGCCAACTCTATCCACAACCACTATAAATGCTACCCACACAGTACCCGTGGCTACTTTATACGAGAGTAATGAAAGGATGACCAGCCTGGAAATACGTGGTGGCCTCTCACAGCAACAAGCGGGCACTGTGATTGAGGAAGCAGAGAAGAGAAAGCGGAGCCCTTCCCTAGTGGAAAAAGCTCACAAAGGACAGTTATGAAAGGAAGCAACCAAGCCAGGCCATGCAAAGCTTGGCGCTCCAGCTGCCTGACATGAGAAATGAGAAGCCCAGCCCTGGGAGCGTGGTCGAGGGGCTAAAGAAACAAAGAGAACCCCTAAAGCCACACACCTGTGGGATTTAGAAAGAAAACTGAGCATTCTTTACCCCCTTCTCACCTATCTCAACACGGGAGAGGTCACCTGAACTTCATCAAAATGTTTCATATAGAGAATTACTCTCCTGGAAATGCCATAGGGGTGCCAAATTATGGCAATTTTCACTACATTTCTAAAGACCACTTTAGGAACCATTGACTAATGAGATTTGGATGCCCAGGGTGTCTTGGGAAAGAAGGTCTGGCTATGGGAAAATCCACAGGCCATGTGACATCTCTGCAGATTTGATCACCAGATGTGGCACTTCCAAGTAAAGTGAGGTGTAGTATGTGAAGTTCTGGTGGCTGACACAGAACTTAGAATCGAATCTCAGTTCCCTCTACTTTTTACTGAGTGATTCCATGCAAAACTCTCTGCCTCTCTGAACTTCAGTTTGTCATCTGAAAAGTACAGGTAATATATATGTATTTTCTAGCAAGCCAGTTAAAGACTTTAAAAAAAGCACTATAAAGTACTTAACACAGTGCCTGGTACACAGGAAGCAATGCAAAATGTTAGCTGTCAAAACTATGCTTTGATACCAGTGAAGGCTCATGAAGCTGACATGGGGAAGAGGCTATGGAGGGAAGAACTTCCCTTGAAATCAGGGCATGAAAAAAGTTATGTCTGGAAAATGTCAAAAGCAATTCCTGCAACTGTTAGTTGTCTGTGACTACCATGAGGCAGTTCGGGTATAGATGAGGGAAGTTCACTGACCACTACTTCATTCCATTTCACTTGACATGGTTAGTCTCTCTCCTCCAGTCTAGCGAGTTTTGTAAGAAATTTGAACTGGCTGCTCAGTGCTTTCTGTTCTAATCTTTCTCCAGAGTCAAGAGGCAAAATGAAGATGGGAAGTAAAAAATACTAGTAGGCTTGGCAGTAGCACATTTGCACTCCAGGATGGGAAGGAGAAAGTGATGACAGAGAAAATGGAGAGATCTTCTATCCATGGAAAAAGTTGAGCTTGAATTGCTTAGGATAGGAAATCTGGGGTGCTCAGAAGGGGCCATCAGGAGAGAGATGGGACCATTAGGAGAGAGATGGCGGGGGCATCAGGAGAGAGATGAGGCCACCAGGAGAGAGATGCTTGGCAGAAATCTGTGAAGACAAGCTCAGCTAGATGGACAGCAAGAAGTAGTTCTGGGGTAAAGACCGGACCTCAGAAGTCACTGGAGGCTCAAATGAATGGGAGATCATTATTTTCAGAGTAAGAAAAGTGAGAGCAAAAGAAAGACACACTCAGGAGGTCACCTGAAGGCGAAAAGCCTGCCTTAGATCACCCAGAGGTGAACTCAAGGAACTCTAATCAAGGAATCTACTTCCTATTTAGCTGCAAAATGCTACCAAGAAGTAAGCTGGTAAAGTAAGACATTCAAAAAGTCAGGAAATGCACTGACTTTGTTTAGTGACACCTTCCAAGTGTCATCTGAACGCCCCTTTTGCTTTTGGTTGTGATTATTTGACAAAGTCAAATATCAGTTTCAAGACAATGAAAAAGTAAAAACAGTGTTAGAAACCCTCCCCAAACTAATTTCTGGCCTACACTCTAGCTTTACCAAGCACCTTCTTGCCGTATCGTCCTTTATTAAAATCTAATACTAATGTGGAGTTAATGTGACAGCCCTGAGTACACAGACGAAGTTATAAAGGAAATAAGCTTTTATTACTTTTCCAAAGACAAAGCAATAACTTAGAATAACAGAATGATGTTAAACTTTCTACCATGGCTCACCTCAAAATTGTTCTTTTCTATATTTCAAGGATATTTTCTTTAAAAAGGTTGAAGCTCCATTTTTACAAGTTTACAACAGACCAGTAAGCAAGAAAAATAGCATATCTTTGGCAACACTGTCTTCCAAAGGCACAGAAAACTGTCTTTAAAATTAGCTCCAAAAATTTATCCCATATTTCTTATTATGAGGTCATTGGATTAATTGAGTGATTATGATACAGGATCTCTCCTTTTCACTCATTTCTCACAACCAGCCAACATTT
The DNA here is from genome assembly GCA_004363535.1 of Dasyprocta punctata. Taxonomy (NCBI): domain Eukaryota; kingdom Metazoa; phylum Chordata; class Mammalia; order Rodentia; family Dasyproctidae; genus Dasyprocta; species Dasyprocta punctata. Next base: position 12,277 of record RJWM01033843.1, read on the forward strand.
TTAAACATCTGAAATAGTTCTCAAATGCATTATTTCCTTGGAGTCCACCTCATATTTCAGATAGTGTCAATCTCCTCAAGTGTATCCTCCTAGCCGTTGAAGTGAGATGTTCACAAATCTACCCTAACCTGTTTAAAACACTTCAACAGCTTTCCATCACAGACTAACGTCCCCGCTCTCTCATGTCTTATCGACTTTCGCTTCAGTCTTCCCCATACCCTCACCCTTCTCTGCTTCCCTTTCCCCCAAGATTTTCCCAAAGTCACCACATCCACCGCATCCATTTCAGTGCCCACACTACTCCCAAGCCTATGGTTCTCTAATCCCACCATATTGGATTAATCTTTGTGCTTCTCACACTGTGTGTCATACATATCATGTGCCTTCCTTCCTGCTTATTGTTTAACAAATAATTAGGTATTTGTAACTCCTACCAGTGGGTTGCAAAAGCTTTAACTCATGGAACCATGGTAACAACCTTGCAAGGCAGATACCATTATTCTGACCATTTCATGAATGAGGAAGCCTAAGCCTAGATCAATTATGAAAGTTGCCCAAAGTCACATAGCCATTAGGTTGGTGAATGAAGGGAAGATACACGATTCAGACACAGACAGTCCAGCTCCAGGTTCCCTGCCCTTATGTGCACACAGCATTGCTTCTCTCTGCTCCTTCAATTCCTTGCTCAATTCAATTCTAGGATCATCTTGGCCCAGCCCTCTCTGGCCATCAACTTCAAGCGCTAATAAACTCCTCCTATGTATCTCGTGAAGAGTCTTATTACATGAGAACTATCACAACTCCTCTCCTTCCCATTCGAGACCATAAGAGACTAGAAGGCAGACATTCCAATTCATCATGATATCCCCAGCACAGGTGCTCAATACCTGGTTGACGAATGACCCAATAAGGGTGATAGATAGCCTTATTACATGTTCCATAGCTGGCATAAGCACAGAGTCAAAGAAAGTGGAGTCTAAAGATTATTTGGAATTTTTTTCAACATTTTGTGTTTCCAGCTAATATTATATTCAAGCTGCAAATCCCAGGGAAACTTTGCATGCCTCTGCTATTCCCCAATCCCTAGCATTATCCTCTAGAATATTCTAAGAATTAAAAAAAAATCTGTGCCCGCCCTTTTCAGTTTGAGCACTTGGCTAGAGGGATGAACTAAATTTTTTCATTTCATTTCATTTTAACTGTTCTAAATTTAATAGGCACCTGCAGCAAGTGGTTATTCTATTCCATGGTACATGTCCGGGCCATACACAAATCACAGTGAGGCAAGGGACAGAGTGGCAATGGGAGACAGGGATGTAAGAGGCATCATAGCAATGGAAAGGGATGTGCAAAGAAACCTGGGTTCTCCAGGAACAAACCAGCTCAGTCTCCCGGGTGTGAGGAACTGTGTGACTTTCAAATACTAAGAACATGACAGCCCCAGGCAAACTGGGTCAGTTGGTCAATTTACTTTGTGCCTAGCTGGACCTAAGAGAAAGCTCCACATGAGAATTAAAGAGGTCAAATCAAGAAAAGGAGGGTCATGAAGACTGAAATTGGCACAGGGTAAAGACAAAAATATGTGACAGGGAAGAGGACAGTTGTCTCAAAAATTTGATGCTCTTTATATTTCCAATTTGTCTACCCATTCTAACATCCAGCAGTTGTAGAGATTTTAAATAAACATATGTGACTTGCTTTGATACCTGCTTTCTTTTTCAAACACATGTGTTTTATTTTACTCATCTGTCTCTCAGTTGGAGAAGTCAAGACGACAGCCTGCTCGACTCCCTTTGATCTGCCATTTAAATTTCCATTCTCATCCCATAATCTGTTAATCTTTCCAGTATCTCAAGGCAAGTTTGAATTAGATTCCCATATTGAATCCCAACATGAAAGGCATTTCTTTGTGAGCAGTTCAATATAATGTTTTTCTAAATGACATTTAAAATGTTCAACCCTGTAATGGAATGATAAAGCAGGGTACCCGGTGTTAGTACACAATGGTGAAAAGAACATTTTTTTTTTTTTAGTCAGAGACCAAAAAGATAGAACAAGATAATTAAAAAAAAAAGTTTATTCTTGCTAGACTGCCACAGCGGTATTATGACTCAAAATATAATAGTTACTGAATTCCTGTAGGAATCTAACTTCTTAAAAAGACATCAGACATCAAAGTCTGAGTCATGCCACATTAAGCACCAATGGCCAAAGAAAAGTTTGAATGCTACTGGAGAAGTTAAATATTAGATTTTCTCTGAAACATTTAAACTCAGAGAAGTAGGTACTGCGGTTGTCATACTGACTTGTGTGCGTTCTTTATAAGCTTCCAGACTGCTCTTTGCACCCCTTCTTGTTGCTATGGTGACCCAAATAAATTCTCTCCTGAGATTTCTTTCTCTCAGACACTGAGGCATTGGGTCAAGAAGGCAGGCAGGCTAGCAAATAATGCACTGGCCCTAAACATTCACATTCTCCAGGCAACTACAAAGAGCCATCCCGCTACATACCACACCCAACTGCAACATCTGCAAAGCTGTAATTCCATTAGGTTGAGCAAAAAAAAAAAAAGGTATTTGTTTTATTGATATCTTTGCAAAAGGCAGACAGGAAGTGGAAAGTAAGAAATTCTTCTACCATCTACTTCATTTCTTTTGTATTCACCAGTGAGACCAAAGGAGAGTTCTCAGGGGAATATACATAAAACCAAGGACTCTTGCTCTTGGCCCTCTCTACAGAACTACTAAATATGTTTGTTAATACTTAGAAGTGGTGATTCAAGAGATGACTGTATAGGAGACTGAGATAATACCCAAGAAAATCACAAAAGAAAGCATTTAGTTCATAGAAAACATGCACAAACGTTCTAGAAGAAAAGACTTAAATGTCTTCTGTCATGTGAGATACTATAATTTAAAGCCTCTCATACCTGGGCCCCTCCCCTGCTATATGTATACGGCATATAAGGCAAATATTTGTGAAGACAGACCATCTAGACAAGTAGCAGTTCTCAGTGACAGTATATGTATAATAAAAAAGATACTATTTATACTCCTTGAAACTCCAAGTCCTTTTATTTTACCAAAAGATACACAATATTTTAATGCCAAAACTAACGCAAGGTGATGAGTAAGAAATGCTGAACTAGGCATCCTACCCTGATACGGCTGGTAAAAAGTTCACGTGTACTAGCATATACGCTTTGCTCCAAAGTAATGGCTCCCCAAGCCACTTTGTCAGGTATTAGCTGCATTTTCCAGATAATGAAACTAAGACAAAGAGGAATGAATAACTTGCTATAGGTCACACACCCAAGAAGTGGTACTGGGATCTAAATCATAGCTTTTCTCCCTCTCCCCTCCTCTCCTCTCTTCTTCTTTCCTCTCCTCTTCTCTCCTCTCCTTTCATCTTTTCTCCTCTGCCTGCCTCTTCCCTTCCCTTCTTCTTCTTTTTCTCCCAGTGTTCTCCATGCTGCAGTATCAGTATCCAGAAGTCCTCTATGGAACATAACAGTACAGGAAACAAGACACTATACTTCCACCAACTTTGTCATCCAGGACAACAGAATGGAAAACTCAGAAGCCAGGGACCACAGGCCAGAGGAAGTTTTCAGTGTGTCCAGGGAGTAGCCAGAGACCACCATCATCCTTTGAAATTGATTCTGAAAAAAGGTGGTGAGTCCAGAAAGACAAAAAGCAATATGTCTGGGCCCCCCATTTCCTGGGGCCCCCATTTCTGGGCCCCCCATTTCCCCAAACCCAGGAAATTTTGGCTGCTCCTGGGAACACACACACCCAGAGACTCCACCAGGACTCTTGGGGAATGGGGTTTAATGTTGGGCTTAGGTAGACTAGAGTGGGAAGCTCTGAGCAAACAAATAACAAGTACACTGAGGTTAGGAGAGATTCAAAGAGAGAGGATGTGAGGGAACTGGAGAGAAGAAGCAAAGCAACACATTCCCTTCGCCATGGTGCCTGCCCTTCTTGGGGTCTGAGCTCCCACAGTGAGTTCTGCTGGGCCCTGTAGTCTTCTGCTCCCCATTCCAGGTCCTCTGGGTCTGACCTTTTCTTCTCCCTCCACTACACGTTTAAACAGGGTTTGGTATTTGGGGAGGCTCAGCATGGATAATTTTCAGTGATGTTTGAGTACTATTAACCTTTTCTTAGAAACCAGTGTCTTTCCCTTATTAAGATCTCAAAAATACATACACTCCAGATTCTTTGGTCTTAAAATGCCAGTCAGATTTCTTAATGGCTGTCAGAGCAAAGAGGACTGGGGCGATGAAATTTACCTTGAAGGCAACTAACTTTTGGAAGGGAATATATCTATCCTCTATGTCAAGAGATACCTGCTCTAGACATCAAAAGGATTACAAACACTCATATTCTCCCCCAAAGGGCAGCAGAGAATCTTATAAGCAGAGTTGAGCATGACTCACTTGTTAACATTTCCAGCCTGGGGCACAAAATGTCTCATCAACAAGACTTGGGGTTTTTGGTAACAGCCTCTTAAGTGCATTCAGCTCAACCTGGATTTCATATTTTCCTCCTTCATTTCAAATGATTTAATTTCTCAGGAATTAAATTATTTTTAGAGTTCCTCTAAATTAAATGAAGAGTAAATAAAAAGACCTTAGACAAAAGCTGAATAATTTTATTAGGAATATGATAAATGTGAGAGGTTGCAGTAGCCTGAATATCCCATTATATGCAATTAAGGAGCTACATTAATATAATTGTAGACTTTCCAGCATTTTAGCCCGGTACATACGGTATTTACAGATAATTGCATGGTAAGGGGGGAAACGCAAGCTGTGAGTCTGCCAGGCACGTGACTAACATTGTCAAATTAAAACCTGGTTGGGTTTCTCCTTGAGTTATTAGCTTTAAAAGCTTAATTTTTATCTTTCTAAGATGGGGAAAATGCACTGGCATGTAGAGTGAAATGTTTCCAGTTAAAAATCATACAAAGCACAACAAAAAGACAGACACTATTAAAAGACCATAAAGGTTGTTTCGATGGTGCTCATGCCAAGTGTGTAACTCTTTGCTCAACAGAGAATATTAGAGCAAACCAATAGCTAAGATGCCTAACTTTCACATTTGCGAGGCCCTTGATCTCAACATCATTTATTTACATGAAAAGGATGCTAAAATTACAGCAGATTCAGTGAAAGACATAACGATACCATTAAAAAACATGCTCAGCTAGGCTGGGAAGAAAATATCAAGATTTAGTCTCTATTCTGTGGACAACAAATTATACAAGCTTAAAATAAAAATAAACCCTCTAGATCTGTTTCTTCACTTGCAAATTCAATGGGTTGAATCCTATAAACCATAAAAGCTTCTTCAATCTCTAGAAATTCTTGAGAAACTCTTGAAGTAGTCCCTGTAGAATAAGAACTTGCCAGCCATTGTTATTAATCAGAAACTGACAATAATGCTACATATATATTTTAATATAAATTTTATTTTTTAGCAGTTATAGGTTCACAGCAAAACTCAGCAGAAGGTGCAGAGATTTTCCTTATAGGCCCTGCTCCTACACATACATACCTTCCCCTGCATTTACCATGACTGAAGAATACATGGAGACATGTGACAACCCAAAGTCTATAGTCTGCAATAGGATTCACTTTTGATGTCACACATTCGGTGTTTTGGACAACTGTATAATGACTCATCCATCATAACAGTGTCACAGAGTAAACATTTTTGCTGTCTTAAAAACCCTCTATGCTCTGCCTGTTCATCTCTTCCCCCTCTATAAATCCCTGGTAACCACTGGTCTTTTTACTGTTTTACTGTCTCCATAATTTCATCTCTCCTAGAATGTCCTACAGTTGGAATCACACAGAGTGCATAGCCCTTTCCAATGGGTTTCTTTCACTTCGTGCTTTGCACTGACAGTTCCTTCCTGTCTCGCTTGCTCATTTCACTTTAGCACTGGGCGACAGTCCATTATCTGGATGTACAATGGCTTACCCACTCACTGACCACAGGACATCCTGATTGCTGCCAAGTCTGGGTAGTTGTGAATAAGGCTGCTATAGACATTCATATGCACATTTTTGTAGACAAAAGTTTTTAATTCCTATTGGCAGACATCAAAGAACATGACTGTATGATACAGTAAGAGCAATATCCATTTTGTAAGAAATACTGAACTGCCTTCCGAAAGTGGCTGTACCATCTTGTATCCACACTAGAAATAAGAGTCCCCAATGCTCCACATCAGCACCGGTATCTGGTGGTGTCGGTGTTCTCGATTTGAATGGTCACACAGGTGCAGAGTGGAATCTCACTATTGCTTTCAGGTGCATTTTCCTGGGGACGCTTGATGCGAAGCGTATGCGTCTTTGTCATTGGTGAACGTTACTTACTGTGGTGCCTGCTAAGGTTCTGACCCATTTTTAGTTGATTTATTTGTTTTCTTATTATTCAGTTGTGGGAGTATTTTTTTTAACATTTTAGGCAGCAGTTGTTTATCAGATATGTCTTCTGCAAATACGTCGTCCCACTCGGTGGCATTTTTATCCTCTTCACAGGGTCTTTCATAAAACAGAATTCTCTAATGAAGCCCAGCTTATCAATTCCTTCTTTTGTAGACTATGCCTTTTGTGTTGTACCCAACGAGTCATCTCCAAGTGCATCTAGATTTTCTCTTTATCTTCTGAGAGTTTCATAGTTTGTCATTTTTACTTTTAGGCCTGAGACTCATTTGAGTTAACTTCTGTGAATGGTGTAAGGTTTGTGTCCAGATTCAATTTTTTGCATATGGATGTTCAGTTTTTCTGACACTACTCTTTTTGAGATGGGTGTCTCCTTGCGTACTTCAGGATGGCCTTGAACTCACCATGCAGCCCAAGCTGATCTCAAACTCATGGTGATTCTCTTGCCTCAGCCTCCACTATGCTGGGATTCCATGGATATCCACCATGGCAGCATCTCCAGCACCATTCTTGTAAAGACTTTCTTGTATTCATTGTAGTTTATTTTTAAATAGCTAAGCTTATCATTAATGTAGATCCACCTAGAGAAATAGCAGGTGCTAGAACCCTGAGTATTTGTAACCCCCCAAAATTTGTATGCAGAAACCATACCCCCCACTCTGATTATAAGTGGAAGTGAGACACTTGGGAAGGAATGACATCATGAGGGCAGCATCTTCCAGAATGGGAGAAGTGCCCTTATGAAAAAGATGCAGAAGAACTCCCTCCTTTGGCCAAGAAGAATGCCCTCACCAGATGCTGAATCCACCAACACCTTGACCCTGGATTTTCCAGCCTCCAGAACTATTCTGCTGTAGAAATTCAAATGGATTATACCATGGACTGAACTGTCTGTGTATTAGGAACTTTGCTAGCCACTTTCACATGGGTTGAACAGGTTTAGAGTCGGGGTATATTTCAATGGGGAAAGAAAATAGCCAAATGAATTTTGCATAGTTCTAATTTCATATTAAAAGAAGTTATAAACGTTCCAAAATTGTTTAATTTAGTATGTGTCTAAGACTATCACAATCATTCTGGCTAACATGCCTTTATTTATTGAGTATTAAGTACCATATTGAGTACATTGGGTCCCTAGTTATTCCAAGAATCCTCCAGGGAAAGTGCTGTTATTTTTATCCCTATTTATATCCTTGGAGAAACTGGGCTACTTGTGGAAGGCCATTCAGCCAGTATGTACAGAAGTCAGGATTTGAACTCAGAGTTCAAACTCATAACTCAAAGCATAGTTCTATCCACCAGTGAAACTATTCCCTTCTGACTGTCCCTTAATCATTAAAAGGACAGAAGGAAGTGAGTATATAATAAACATCTCTATTTAACTTCTCCTGCTGAATTCATGAAGAATAAGTAACAGATTTAGCCATCTCCCTGTTCTTGCCCCTGAATGATGGAAAACAAATGTTCTTGCTAATGGGCTTGGATGGAAGCTATCAACAGGA
>RJWM01033844.1:0-20230 GCA_004363535.1 Dasyprocta punctata
TAGACCCTGGTCTCCTTGTTCCTACCCACAAGGCCAGTGCCATCTTGCAGATAGCAAACCCTCTTTATGCAGGCCTGATGACCCATCTCCCTGACAATAGTCATACTAACACTAAAAATCCCTTGGCGTATTTCTGGAGTAATACAGAGGTGAGAACATTATGCCTCTTAGAATCTCAAGAAATTACATTGGTGTTGTGATTCTTAAAGCCACCACGAGCACTGGTGATGTATTCTTCCATGACTCAAAAGTAGACGATCAGTTTATACAACCCCTCCCCCAACTACTCAGAAGAAAATTTCCTCCTCTATTTAAACATTTTAGATTCTATTCCCAAGTTCAACCCCTCAGTACCCTCAACTATTTCACAAATAATCAGGGGTGGACTTAACTTTCTCCTCAAGCTTTGCTTGTAGTCCAGAAATATACATTTTTCTTTCTTCTAAGTTCTTGACATCTTTTGACAACACCTACCAGGGACCACTGAAAATTTTCCAGGTGGATATGAGTACATTTCTAATCTCGACTCCAAAGGTACTGCTAGGATCTACTCACTTGTTTGCCCTAAATGGATCAGACAAACACGAAGATTACATAAACCTTGTGTGTCACCCACGGAAAAGAATGCAAAACATTTACAAAAACAAGTTCTGGTCATTATCAGGCAACTCTGGAAATGTAAGATGACAACTCAATCCTGGAAGACAAGAGAAAAGAAAATTGCATAAGAATAGCTCTGGTTCCATACCCAAGCATTTTAGGTGGGAGTCCAAGTTAGCATTTCTTATTTCCAAATAATTTAAGCATATTGCAGAATAATAACCAAAAGCTATATGGGACACCTCCCTCCAAGGATTTGCCCATAAATACAAAAACTTAATGCTAGGGATTCCAGACATGAAAAATAACATAAGAAGCCTTCCCTGCTGTGCTGGAAGCCTTGCCACAGTTATAGCATCCATAATTCTTGATTACAAACAACAGAATCCACTCTATCTAGTTTAGCAGAAGAGGAAGATATATTTTAAAATATTTTTGTTCCCAGAATTAATGAAGTAGTTAAAAAGGAGATTAAAATTGAAGCTAATTCCCCAAACCACACTGAACTGATTCAGTGAAGAAGCTTTTAAAACCCTAGAACTTGACTTTAACCACTTGCCCATAACTTCAGCTGTAACCTGTACCAATTCTACTTTGATCTTACGACGAGGGAAAAGCTGGCATCCTGGCAGCTACTTGTACCAGCAGCTGTGGTCACCACAGAGTCAGCTGCTGCTTCAAGTTGCTTGGATCTGAACTGAAGTTGCATGCCTCTTCTGAGTGACAGAGTCCAAGCTCTATCCTAACAGTTACTGAGCACTCCCCACATCTCAGGCCCTGCACTAAGCATTTTACAAGCATTTAAACCAGCAGATTTAGTTCATTTGCTGCAGTGAACCTTGCAAATAAATCTTTTTCTACATCCATTGTCATTTCCTTAGAATAATTTCCTAAAGCTGAAATTGTGGGATCAGAGAATATATTCATGGTCTCAAAATACCCTCTAAAATTATCACACCTAGGTACGATCCCCCTAGCAAGGAATAAGAGCATCTTATGGCAATGACTATTGTAAAATTTGTAATACGCACTGGCGTTCGAGTATGTGCACAATGAGCACTTCCCCTTCACTGAGAGAAACTTTGTCTGCCTGGACTGCACAGGAATGCACAGATCCAGGTTCAGAGTTTCACCAATGCTCACTGCTCCCCTCAGGTCCCAAGGAGAGCACCAGGAGAAAGGCTGCTGGAGGGCACTGGCCCCCGCATCCCTTGCTACATGCACCTCCTTCTCACGTCCTCTCTTTCCCTCTCAGCAAGAGGTGGCTGACACAGAGCATTAGTTCCAAGCTCGACAACATTGGAGAGGCGCCCCTTGCCTTCTGCAGCTGGGCTGCAGGAGTCTCGCTTTTTCTGTCCACTAAGCTCCCCCTCCTGGCACTTTTCTTCCTTTGAATTCTCAGCCTCAGCCTTTCAAGCAAACCACAGAGAGGGGACCCTGTTGACACAAGGTCCCAGACTATTGAAACAGGCTCTAGGTGGGCCAGCAGCTCAAATCTTGTAGCTAGCTTGTCTACTGAAAATTCAGTGCTGCTGCCCCCATGGCCTTCAGGTATTTTTAAACAGTGATACTATGATTACATAGAGGGCAGAAGAAACTGCCGCCACTCCACGTGTGCCTCCCATTTCCTCTCCTGGAATGCCTCTTCCCTCCTGTCCAACCACGTTTTAGCTTTCCTCATGTTGCCAATCTCACCTCAGACTGCCCCTCTAGGAGCCCAGCCACTCTGCAATCCATTCAGCCAAAGATCATAGAGTTTGTGCACCACTCTTTCAGCACCTTCTTGTAGTCTGGCTTGTCACACTCACTGTCAGCCTACAGAGGCTTCTCCTAAGAGCATAGAACATGATTTTATACTCACCTGTGATCCTGAAAGCAACTGTAGGCTGTGCTAAGCAACCAGCAAGGAACTCATCAATTATGTTTATCAGTTCAAGGTCATTTTAGAATTGTCTATAGAAAAAGTCTCAGCTACTCAGCTACCAGGCCCAAGGTATCATCTATATTGAATATTTTGCAATTGGGCTTCAATTTTTGCTAAGCCCAGAGTCGATGAAAGTCTGTGAAATGGGAAAAGCATAAGATTAGAGAGAAAAATACCTGCAGTCTAGTTTGGTTCTTTATTTATGGACATGTGAATTTAATATCTTATATGATTTTTGTAAGACAAATGAAAGTTTTATGCACAGAGAGAAACACAGAGAGACAGAGAGAGGAAGAGAGACAGACAGACAGACTTATTCAACCTGCAAACCAACTGAAAGAAATTCATTATTGTCACCATTTTATAGATAAAATGATGGAGCCCTCAAAGTTAAGTAATCTGTCCATTGTCCAAATGCCAAATGTTTTAAAGGGAAGAGTACACGTTTAGATGTAAATTTCAATGTGTTTATTTATTCATATATTATGAGAGTAGAGCAGTGGTTACCAGGGCACAGGAGTGGGGAACATGTTGGTCAAAGGATAAGAGTACTGTGTTAGTCCTCTATTGCTATAACACAACACCTGAGGTAACCAATTTAAATATGTATTTTAGCTCAGAGTTCTAGAGCCTATGCTTTTCGGACTGTGATGAGACAGGACATGATGGCAGAAGAGCAACAGAGAAAAACCTGCCCACCTTGTGGCAGCTGGGAGGCAATGAAAGAGGGAAGGGGCTAGGGTTCAATATTCCCTCAAAGGAAGAAGTCCCAGTGAACTAGCTTCCTCCCACTAAGGAAGAACATGTAAAGTTTCTAGCACCTTCCAAGAGTTCCTTGGGCTGGTGACCAAGCCTCTAGCATTTGGGCCCTCATAGATCACTTATCCAAACCACAGCAGGTACAAACTTCCAGTTACAAGATGAACAAATTCTGCAGATGTAAAGTACAGCACAGGTGGTGGTGAATGCGTGAAATTAACTCAATTGGGGTCCTCATTACACACTTCATACCTGAATTAAAATCTCTCATTGTATACCTTGAATATGCACAACCTTTATTAGTTAAACATTTTTTTAAAATGAAGAATAGGTGCCAATTTGGAAGTTGAATTGGAAGAAGCAAGATTAAAGCTCATCCAGGTAAAGATAGTGTCAGCTCCAAGAGTAAGAGATTAATTACCGTCCCCATCTCCAGACTTTGCCAGTGCACTCCTCCTCCCCGAACTGGGTCTGGAAAGTCACTTGGCATGAAGATACTGGAGCAGACGCAAGACAGTCAGAGATGCAGCACAATCTGATGACTTGTCAGATAGCGATGATGGATGACACTAGAACCTTTCTCAATTATCACGTGTGGCAACTGGATGAATGTTGGGGTCATTCCTGATACCACACATAAAGGGAGGCAGATGGGGTGGGGGTAAGTGTAATGAATTGAATTTGCACTTTGTGGATTATCCAGGAGGGACTTTCCAGTAAACAGTGAGATATATAGGGTTCCAAGCCTGCAGAAAATTTGAGGCTTGAGAATTAGACCTGTCAATTCTCTTTAGAACGTTGAGCAGTGGAGCATAAATAAAAGATGTCCAAAAATAAATAAATAACCAAGAAAATGCCTCAAGCACTATCACTAACACACTGGGCCCTGACTTGACAATGGGATTTCCAACGAGGTCTGGCTTTGCGTTGTCTTAGTAGTCAGGAGCTGAAAATTCATATGAACTCCCACAAAAAGAAAAAAAAAGTCTAAGCTTTTTTCAGAGAAAAAAGCTAGAGCAGATCAAGGAGACATCTTCTTTAGCTAGATGCGACAACTCCTTAGTAGATGGGTTGTATCTTTTAAAGCCAGACAAAATGTGGAGTCAAACTCAGCTCTGCTGCTAAGTAATTTGAAAGCCTTGAGTCAGGCTTTCTCTTTTATTCTCATTCATGTCACATCCATACTGTTTTGAGTCCTCCTGATTGAACCTACAGTTCTTGTTGATTTAATGTGTATGAAACTTGCTATCTTGGTTACTTTTCTCTCATTGCTGAGATAAAATATCTGACACCCAGAATGAAGGAAAGAAAGGATTATTTAGATTACAGTTTTTGGAGGTTTCAGTCCATTATTTAGCTCACAGTTTGTGGTGGTTTCAGGCCATAATCAGTTGGCTCCAAGGCAGTGTGGCATGGCGCAGGGGCAGCCATTCTTGGGGGTGGCAGGTACCAAAGGTGACAAGAGCAAAAAGGGGCAAAAAGGGAAAAGCATGCCTCCTTCCCTCCCTTATATTGTATGCTGGCTACCCACCCTGGGCAAGTATGGCACTCACACAGCGAATCCCAGTGCTAGACAGATAGATTCAGCCACCTTCAAAAGTCCTGCTCCATGTGACTACATGAGGCTTTGGGGGGACATCCAGATACAAACCATAACACCTGCCTTGGAGTCCAGAAATTAGAATAGGTCCTTGGCTCCTTTTGGTACTTACACCCTTGGGATATTTTTCAGGTTAAAACAAATGAAGATTTTTATCCACAGGCACTGTTAAAAAAAAAAATCACCATTTATTCCAAGGCTCTGTGTCTCCAAATCTTCGTATTTTCTACTTTCACCTAACACTGGTTTTATATGTGTATGTCTCCCTCAGCTCCTTTCTGAATGGACTTACCTTATTTAAGTCTAGCACAGTGCCTGGCACATGGATGACACACCATACATACTTTTGAAATGTACTAGAATGTAGATAACGATTCTTGTAGTAAGAAAATTAGAAAACACTGAGGCAACAGTCTTAGAAAGGCTTGTTGATTCTAGTGGAAGTGATAATTAAAAGGAACTCAATATTACTCTAATCTATGTTGTCTGTTATTGTTATGATGCATGGATCAAAGATCCATCAATTATTAGGGAGGTTCAGCTGTTTTTCTTTTAGCTGCAGAGCTTTTATCAAATGACAGCTGGCACCTACACTAGAAGGTTTGTCAGGTCAGGAAAAGAAATAAAGCTCTGCTTATTTTGATTTGCTTCTCAGAAGAAAAGTGTTTTAGGGAAAGATACTGGATTGTCTAGCTAAAACGAAGTGCAAGATTTGCTTCAGACACACATTTCCTATGTTATCCTTGTTTTATGCCATTATAGATAATCAAAAATGACCCACTACTTGGGGAAATATTTGTCCCACCAAAATTCTCAGATTGAAGACTCAGAATACTGAAGTAAAATAATACTAAACATGTATCCAATATTCCAAACATTTTTAACATGCTTTGTATGTATTGACTTATTTAATTCTTACTACAGTCTAATAAGATGGGTGCTATTGCTTCCTTCACTTTACAGATAAGAAAACTGAGAAATAGTTCAGTAGCTTGAAAGCCGGCACTCTGAACCATTACAGAGCTGGCTCTCCACAAGCAAGGTGCTGAGATGGGATGTGGCAGGCCCAGAGTGACCCACACTCATCCCAGTTGTCATTGCAGACCAAGTTACAGCAAGGCCATAGCTTCCTCCCCATTCTTCCCAGAGTACATCTGAAGATCAGCTTCTTGCTAGAAATAGAGGTGCTTTTAACATTTGCCTCCCTGGGAATTCAGTAAGTCCAAGTCCCCTTTGGAATCAACATATATTATTTGAGTTATTAATAGTTTGAGGAGAAAGCTCCATGGCTTAATGACACACTAGGATAGAAATTACTTGCTTATGTATAGCTCTGCCCCTTTTGTTGTTCAGGAAGCATGTCCACATGTCATCATTTGCAAAGGCTTCTCTCTCTTCTCAACACAATGGGACAGTTTCTCCTAAAAGAGACACTATCTTCAGACAGAAGTAGTATAAATTCGAACCAGCTTGGTTATAGAGGTCAGAAATGGAGGCCCTCATTTCTTTACCTTGCCTGACATTTCCCATAAAAAGCAGGAACTGAATATCATGAATCCGATTTCTTTTTAGTGTGTGCCTGACAAAGAGTTTTCCATCTTCCCAAAAAAAGAGCAAACAGGTAGTATTTATTCACTTATTCCATGTAGAATTCTGTGCACCTAAATGTGTGGCATCCCCAACCACTCCATTATAATAGGTTGCCCAACAATCAAGGTCAACCAGGTTATCGGTTACTCTGCAGCCACCAGCATAATCCCCAGCTTCCACCCCTAGCTCAAAGAATTGCACTGGGTGATGATACCTGTCAAGACAGCGTCAAGTCACCATTGCTTCCTCCTGAGCTTCTCATAAATTTCTAGTTATACACCATCTCTCTGTACTCACTTCTGTTCCATGAAGGACTACTGTAAAATGATTTATTGGGAAATTCCCAGCCTATAAAACTAAGAAGTTGAGGAGGGTCTAGGCTCAAGCCCACATAAGAGGGTTACTCCTATTCCGCCATGTATCCTGTTCAAGTACCAAATATGGCAGTGGATAATCCACAGTTTTACTTCACCCTCTAATTCTCTTACTTATGACATACATACCAAGCATCTGCTACTATATGACCAGTGCTAGGTACTAACAATTTGATGGTGAGAAGATGTGGTCATTGAGTAAACAGACAGTTCTTTGTCTCTTCTCCTAGCCCAGTATCCAGCATGGAAGATACAATCATCACCATCCAGTCTGAAAGAGAAGCCTATATTAAATGTTTCTAAAGGTCCCCCTGTGCAATGAGAATCTTGGATGTGAAATAAACCAGGAAATGATTTGGCAGGTGCCTGGCACAGCTCCAGGACAAGTCTTTGATTAATGACTTAACTCAGCATATCTGATACTTGCAGACTCATCCTGCTCTGGAAAGATCATCTCTTGTGCTTCCCTTAGGTAGATAAAATCAGATTAATCACCTTCATATTCCCTTTCAGAACATGTTATTCTTTTAAACTTAGCCAAGAGAAAGGATCACATTCACTACATTCTTCTTGTGACTGGCACTCAGTTAGGAATGCCGTTAGACTTTTATCTTCTTTCGCTTAATGAAGGCTTCGGCAGATCTATGTTACAAATAAGCATGACCTCATTGGATTAGGATGTTTATATTTTCTAAGTGGCTTAAGTGAACTGCAATCTGAATCTCTGACCTTCTGGAAAATGACACAGTGAAGTTAGATAATCTTCATGGAGGTGCTCAGGAAGAAGCTAGACCAAAAAGCATGGTTCCCTCCCTTTACTGTCTGGGAAGGTATACAGCCTGTATATGTGACCCTGTGGACAGAACTAGTCCAAAGCCAATTCCCAAAGTGGGAAAAGCAGGCTATTGGACACCTAATTCCCAATTTATCTTTACTAAAATTTCACCTGCTGTTTGTAAAGCCACCACTGCCCAGATTTCACATGACTAAACTATATTAGAGTCATACAATGAAATACTATACAACCACTAAAAGTCATGCTCAGGAAAAATATTTAGCAGCATGCAAAAATATTCAGTTATTCCCCAGGCCCCTAATTCTCAATTACAGTGTAAAATTTGCCAAATATTTTACTCTGGTCACTGTTTCCTGAAAATGCAAAACCACACCATTTCCTTCACCAAGACAAAGTTTACGATCTTAGTTCCAAGAACTCGTTCAAAAATAATGAGACTATTTCCTGTCAGACCAGGCTAGCACAGAGGAAATGGACTGTAGTAGTTTATTTTGTCAATTAGCAATGAAATATATTTTTACCCAGCCTCAAATTTGCAAGTTTTTCACTGGTGTCTAAAAGGCAGTAAGGAGGTGATTATTAAAATATTAGTACTAGGGCTGGGGATTTAGCTTAGCGGCATAAACACCTGCCTGGCAGGTGAGAGGTTGTGAGTTCAATTCCCAGTACCAAAAAAATTTTTTAATTAAAAATTTAAAAAATTAATATATATATATATATATGTACTATTGTTTTGGGAAAATATATGAATCCTGGTCTATCACTTTATGACTAGAATATTTTGGATAGAAAATCTCTCTGAGGCTCAGTTTCTGCACTGATGAAATGGAACTACAATAGAACTTATCCCCGAGAATTAGTTGAAAGAGGAAGTGAAATAGTAAATGAAGAACCTAGTGAAATTCTGGATAGTCAGATGGTTCTTAATAAAGTTTAACTATCTGAACTTAGACTGCTCTACCTAGATTTTATCCTTAAGAAGGGAGATAGACTAGGAAAGTTGGGAGAGGCTCAGTGTTTATGGGTAAGGACAGAGCAGGGGTTCCATCAGAATTTTCGATCTGTCTTATGAGAAAGTTAGGAATTAAAGACCAGCTTTGAAGGATGCTTTGATTCTTTTTGTGGCAGTTCATCTCCACTGTGACAATCAAGAAGAGAGGTTGTCACTTCCTTGTGGGGAAGCCGGGGCCTGTTAGGGGAAGGAGCAGGGAAGGAGGAACTGCTACTGGTTCTGAGTTTAGGTTTGTTTTTTTTTTTTTTTTAAGTATAAAGAGAACCAAGGGATAAAGTGAGAAAAGTAGCCTAAAATAAAAGAGGAAAAGTAGCTGAGACTGTGGTTGAGGGCTGTGACAATGGCAATTTGGTGGCTTGGAAAGTTTTCTTGGAGAAGAGTAGGAGGAGTTCATGTTGGATGTCTGTCCCAAGGCAAGTCTTTCCCATCAGGAAGCCAAAACTGTTTATGGACTTTGTGAGTTTCCTTGTGCACTTGCATCTTTGTCAAAGGGCAAAAGGAATTCAAAGAAGTGAAAATGTTTATCAGTCCCACACCATAAGAGAAGTAGTCTGCAAGCAGTAGTGCAGTAATGCAGGCAAGTAAGAAACTCTGGTATCCTTTGCTTTGTGAAAAAGTCACAAACACCCACAGTTACTCTAAGTCAGAATGTGATGCTTACACTGGTAGAGGTAGAAAGTGCTCAGGAGTAGCACAGAGGTAGCTCTGGCAAACTTAGCAGGAAATGTGAGCCTTGGACAGTTCTCTGAAGGGAAAACATGATGCTGCAGGGAGGGGAAATACAAGCAGAGAGAATCAACACAAGGTTTACAGCAAGAGCTTCACCTTTCCAGGACTGCTGGCATGTCCTGGGCTTTCTGCCAGGTCTGATCATCACCTGTTCAGAATTCACAGTGAAGAGCTATTTCCTGCCCTTGGATTCATCTTCTGCTGTTCTTCCTTCCCATTAGATTTTGCCTCTCTTTGTACTTTCCAAGAAATTATGATCCTTGGCTCAACTGCACGTGAAGATGACCTTTCTTCAGCATGCTAATAAGGAATTTTGGGGGGGACAACAACCCACCATGGCCCAATGACAGGCAGTGGTCTGAGACTTGACAGCCACTGTAAGAGATAGAAAATTCATTTTCCTCCCCATTGCCTTTGGGCCATTCTTTTCCTCTAAAAACTTACATTCCTACTCCTTAGGTCAGATGTGTTTTGATCACAAAGATAAGGCACTGACTCATTACTGGCCAAATTACACATTTGTTCTTAGAATATGAGAGTGGGTGCAATTTCCCACTCTGATAGTGCTAGCTAAACTCATGCCAACTCTTACACTTCAGTGCCCTGGGGAAATGAGCCATCCAGTTAAGCCCCACAAGTGGGGAAAGACAGCACAAGTGCCAGGTAGTAACGTCAAGGTTCATTCTTCACTTAACATTCAACAAGTACCAATAGAGTATCCAAGAGATGCCAAAAGATACAAGGAAAATTGTTCAGACCCTCTCCCCAGTGAGCACATAGTCTACCAAGAGGGGAAGACAACCAGAAGGTAATTATAGTACAGTGTGATCATTGTTACAGTGAGAAAAGCCAAGGAGGGGTAAAATAAGGCAGAAGAAGGAAACAGTCCAAGATGTGGGGTTAAGAGAAGGCTCCTGGAAGAAAAGGAGAGCCAGACTTGAGAGCCCTATGGTGATGCACAGGGCTTGCCTGGGTTGGGTGACAGAGAAGAGAGTAAAGGGGTAGAAAGGGATGCGAAAAGCAGGTATCTGTAGCAACCACTGATAACACCTCCTCTCTCCATCTTTGCTTTTCTATCCCTTTCACTTTATTTTGATCTATTCCTCCCATCAGGTATTTGCACCAAAGAAATAAACACTATTAGACCTCAATACAAATGAAAAAGGTTTTTTTTTAAAGGCAACCTCTAAGCTCTTTAGCCTCCTTAACCCTCCAGTATTTCCTGGAGGACACTGTGTTCCCAGCAGCCCGGTGCCTAAGAGAAAAATAAGAGCTGGGCACACACAGGTTTCTTTCCTTTCATTTCTTTCTTCTTCGTCTCATTCTTCTGTTATCCTTGACCTCTGGGAGAGAAGAGGAAGAAAACTGAGTAGAAAGAGCTAAAGGAAGGGATGTGAAGATGAAAATACAAGAACTCAGCATGGTGCGACATGAGGAGTGAGGAGGCGCAGCCTGCTGTGTGCTTCTTTTAACCAATCCATAGGAGGCCTTTTCTAACAAAGATTTATCTCCCCGTCCTCCTGGACTGGTACTAGAAAAGAAGGTAAAGGAAGACACTTGACCCAAAGGCAGAGGTGGGCAGGCAGGCAGCCACTTCCAGTTCTCTACAGCAACCCACCCGCTGCAGTCCCTCCTCCTCCTTCTCCGTCTTGCCCTGGTCCAGTTGAGCAGAGACCCGGAGTCCTCCGCAGCCTTTGCCTGTTTCTCTGACTTCCCCCATTCCCTCCCAATCCAAATGCCTGCAGTAGTCCCAGCAGCTCCCCTCCTGCTCCTACACAGGGTTAATGGACCTCCACACAAAGTCCCAGTGAGGCAGGACATGAAACCTGGACACAGTCCATTTCAGAAGTAGCAGGATCGCAGCTCACCATTAGCAACAGCATCTGAGACTGCAGAAATAAGGCAGACCAGCACTGTGTGAGAAGAGAAAAGAAGATGCACAGGGCCTTATTCCTTTTAGTGACAATACTCTTCATTTTGGAATCCTTTCCTTACCACATGTAGCCTCGCTCTGGCTCCAATTTTCTTTGTTCTGTTGATCTGTACTTCAAAGATATCCTTGCACGATCATTTCTTATAGTAATGATAATGTCTAGCGAGGCTCAAGTACTTCCATCCAGCAGTTTTGTATCTCAAAACTACTCTGCACAGTGGAAATTATTATCATGTTTTTATAGATTATAAAACAAAGCTCAAGTTTATCAACTTGCAAAACCTACACTCCTTCTTCTACTCTAAAATGTACTATTTCCCTAATAGTAAATACATTGAAGGTAAGGATTGTGGTTCTAACTTTCTTGACTCCTCTGAAGTCCTCAATACTGCACTGAATATTGGTTTTCAAACATTTTTAAAGCTAATGGAAAAAAAGTTTGGTTATAGAGAGTGATTTAATGAAGGGGTTAGCAAGACACACAGCTGCTTTATTGTCTGCAAAGCCAGCTTCTCCTCCCAAATGCACATAGTCATTAGTAGGAAGCTAAAATTAAAGCCACAATAAAACAGCCAACCCCTCCTAAACAGGCATCTTGGATAAATCTTCCTTTGTTTGCATTCTGCATTCACAAGTCATTGAACACCCCCAAACAGATGGGAAGCAGGGCAAGAGAGAAGAGCAGGCATTAAGCCAGACCTGTATTCTCCAAACCTTTTCAGGCAGGAGCATCCTTGTGACCTTGCAAGAACAGGGTAGTTACCAATAAATGCCATGTGTCTGGTGACTATTCTTATGCAGAAAACAAACTTCATGCTGATGGGCAAGAATCAGATTGTGAAAAGGGAGCTGCTTCTTACATATTTGAAACTACCTCCAGTGATTTGAAGGGGGAGATATCTAGCAAATTAGTAGAACACAGGAAAATGAGCGTATCACCTAGAATCCTAATGCTGGATGGTCCTCTTGCAATGAGGACATCAGTAGGGGCTGCATGACCATGTGCAGCAGTTGGCCTTGGCCTTGACGCTGGCCTGAGCCCACTGGGTCCTTCCTACCTGAGGGCTCACTGATATTCTTGTCTGCAGCCACCATTCTATGAATACCCCTTTAGCTGCACCGCTAGAAGCCCACACAACAGTTTCCCACACTACTCCGTCTCTGCTTGAAGGTCTTTTAAGAAGAGAGGAGAGAACAACCTACTTTCAATGAGGATGACAACCTCTATGCCAGGGAGGAGACGTCCCATCTTGAGATTCACAAGGACTTACAGTATTTCTCTTACCTAGGAGAGATCAAACTTGAAATAATGGATGAGACTTATTTATTTTTTAATGTTGACCAAAAACATGACACTGCCACCCTTCTCCAGCCAAAAATAAGCTGTGTATATCACTCGCATGCAAAGTTCAACTCACGGGATGGCCCTGCAGGATGGTGGTCCGAGAAAACTCAGTCCTTATGTCTGGTTGATTTTTAATATTGCTGTCCAGCTCTCAATCTGCTAAGGATGAATGCTCATGACATAGTTGGTTTAACCCCACAGGCACACCCTCTTCTACAAGATACCCAATAAGCAAATACAGACGTGCCTTCCAATAGTTGGAGAAAAAGTTGACAGGAGGAAGAGTGGTGATGAGGAAACTCATGACTCTGTGGCCAGCTCCTGGAAGGCCAACTGCAATGGCTTTTCTTTTCTTTTCTTTTTTTTTTTTTTTTTTTGCTGTTGTTTTTGGTTTTTTGGTACCAGGAATCAAACTCATGACCTTGCACTTGCTAGGCAGGCACTTACGCCACTGAGCTATATTGCTGACCCTCTGGAAAACCATCTGTAGTGCCATGGCAGGGAGAACACAATGACACCACTAAGTGTACGTAAGATGCCTCTGGCAACAACGCGGGATGCTGGGACCTCCCCTCTTGGACCTCTTGCTGCATCATCCAATAGTTTCTCGGAAACTCTTCAGTCATTCTCCATATTCAAGTCACAATTCAATGCAACTTTACTTCCTCTTCTCTTGACATGTTGAAATTTCTGCTTGACACCTTGAAGTGAGCTTTAAAGTAGTATTTCTGGGATGAGAAACCCTGAATTTGATTTACAATTTTATTGGCATAATAATTACCTAATGAATACATCTTTCTTGTTTTGAATACCATATAATTCAGAGATACTTCCCATGTGCCTCAGAGAATTTGCTACCAGTGATTGTTTATGTTGGTATCTTCCATTTTTTTAAACATGTATCCTAGGAGTAAAAACCTTTGAGTATATGTTCCCAAATATATTTGCTTATAAATTATATGTATATAATTTTATATATGTCCATCCATATAATAAATATTGTTAGAATTCATTTCCTTTCTTACTTTAGATACAAATAGAAATTGTAAGATTTTACTCTGGTACCACAATAGACTGTTTTATAGAAGGGATGCTGTACCCTACTTTGGAGACTGTAAGATAAAAAGACAGGCATCATATGTGTGAGGCCATCATCGTTCCTATAATAACCACTGCAACATTCTTCTCCCACTCAATAGGATCTTATTCTAAGAGATACATGCACATACCACAACAGAATTTTGCAGCATAATTTAATGGCAAGCACACTGCCATAAATAATCCTGAATCATTTTCCTAGCCATTAGTTTCAGTCTCTCCCTTTTCTAGCACATGTTCTTTGGAACTATCAAGTTGCAACAAGGTTAACATCTTTGCCGCCTACCTTCTGCTGTGCTAGCCCTGTATTGGGAATACTAATGAGCCATGAAATGGTCAGTTTCACAGAGGGAAAAGAGAAGGTGCCCACACACTGGGGAGCAGTGTTTAAGTTATCACAAGGAGACAGCAGAGTCATCAGACCATGAGACCACCTAAAAAGACAACACTGTCCATTTCATACAGAAGTCTCTCTGTTTATATATGTTAAAAAGGAGACTAAAATGTCTGTTTAGATCCGAAAAGGAAAAGAAAGAGTAAATTTCCGTGTAACTGTGGTCTAACTTCTTTCCTTCTGTAAGTTATAGACGCTGGAGGAAGAAAGTGCTTTGCAGCAGTCCTTTCCCTGCCAGTTCTCAATAAACATTAAATAAAAAATATTCTCTAGCAATTCACCCAGCTGTGCTGCCTTAACACTTCATGAAGTACAGCACATTAGACAAAATACAAAGAGCAAAGCCCAAGTATGAGGAAGGAGGAACTTGTTCACGGGCAGGGGCCACCATAAAATAGTGCCTGCTGCTAGCACTGTGCTTTCATGAAATAATTCTGCCTTAGTTACTTTTCTCTCATTGCTGAGACAAAATACCTGACATCCTAAAGGAGGAAAGGCTTATTTAGCTTACAATTCGTAGAGGTTTCAGTTCATAGTCAGCTGGCTCCAAGGTAGGATGGCACATGGCAGAGGGGCAACAGTTCATGGTGGTGGAAGACAGTGAACACAACAAGAGAGGAAGACTCTTTGTGTCTCTTCTATTTTGTATGCAGGCTACCTGCCCTAGGAAGAGGGTAGCACTCATGTCCATAATCCCACACATTAAACCCAGCATTGCACTATGAATCAATTACACACTCTGTTCATTCACCTGTGACCTCACGAGGGTTTGGGGAGACATTGAAACACAAACCATAACAGACTTCAATCAGCCAAGTTCATGCTCATTGTAGACCTACCCTATCTCCTGGGTTGGAGATGGGGCATAGAGACTGAATCTGGTTTGTAGCGCTACAAGGGTGTATGAGACCTAGACCTGCCTTTAAGGTTCTTTTAGTCTATAAGAAGCTGAACTTAATGAGGAAGAGATACCTTTTGAAAGGACTCATAGGCAACTCTATGCTCCTGTAATGGTTGGAATCTAGAATGTCCCCCCAAACACTCATGTGTTCAGAAATGATGCTTTTTGTATGGTACTTGGATCGTAAGGGAACTTACTGACTTGCTGTTAGGAAGTGGAGTCTGGTGACAAGACATAGTCACTAGGGGAATGATCTGGAAGTACATCATCCTGCCTGAGTCTTACCTTCTCACTCTGTCTGCTTCCTGGTCACCATGATGTGAGGTTTCTTCCATCAGGCCCATCCACCATGCCATTACTGCCTTATAGCCAGCTCACCAAGGACTGTCATCACAAGACAAAATAAGTCTCTCTTCCTTTAAATTGTAAGTGTTGGGTATTGTGTCTTAGTAATGTAGAAAGCAACTAAGACAGATTTTGGTACCAGGAGTAGGATCATTGCTGTGACTACTTGATGATGTGATTCATAAGCTTTTGGAAGGGGCTTGCAGGAGAAATATGGAAAGATTCAGTGATGCTGGTTAGAGAAAGTCTAGGATGCTGTAAGCTGAGTTTGATGGAAGATTTTAGTTGGTGCTCATAAGACCAGTATGCTGAAAAAATGCAAATGATAAAGACTAGACTCAGAGGCTTTCAGTTGGAAGCAGACTTCATTGACAGCTGGACTCAAGACCATGTGTGTTATGCTCTGGAAGAAAATTTGTCTACATTTTGCTCATGTCCTGAGACTTTGTGAGTAATTAAGAGTAAGATTAGTACTAATTAATCTGGCAGATGAAATTTCAAGGTAGTTCAATGTTCAAGCTGTGGCAATGGTACTACTGGAAACTTTTAGTTAGGTTTATATCAAAAGTCAGTACACAAAAGCCCATTTGAAAAGTTTTCTGTTTTTCCAGAAAAGAAGCACCTGTGAAGTTAAAATAGAGAATATGGCTGCTGAAAAAATTAGCATTAAAAAGAAGTCAAGCAGCTGGGCATTGTGGTGTATGTCAGTGATCCCAGCACTTGAGAGATTGAGGCAGGAGGATCACCACAAGTTCAAGGCCAGTGTGGGTTATATAGTGAGTTTAAGGACAGCTTGAACTACATAGTGAAACTCTATCAATAAATAAATTAATCCAAGTGCTTTGCATCAGGACAATAGGAAAGATGCTTAAGAACAGCTCATGAATCAGCAAGATCTCACCTTTTGCAGGTTCAAGAGTAGAAACAGGAAAGACTTAACTAAGAAGAGAGTTCTAGAGCACCCTGCCATAAAGAAGGGTTACCTAGGGAACTGACTCCCTGGAATTTAGTTAACAGTGGTCAGGCATCCAGGAACGCAAAGGCTTCTATAGCCATAATTCATGGGAGAGTTGGATATCCTGGTTTTACAGGCAGAATGTAAGAGTTGTGTGGCTAACAAGGCTCCCATCCAGATTTCAGAAGACAGACTGGGAAACTAGGTAATGTGACCAAGAAGGTAGTGTGTGAAGCTGTGAAAGTGAAGCTGAAAATACAGTGGAAAGCCCAGAAAGTTGGAGAATCTAGAAACATGGAACGTCTGCTGAGGAAAGTTGCCAAGAGTGAACAAAGTCAGGTAGAGAGGCCATGTGGTCTGAAACTGGCAAATTTGTAGGGACAGGGCCACCTAAGCCCTATGGAGTTCAGATTTTGCCACAACTTTCCTGAAGCTAGACATGGAGCTATGGAATTTAATGCTTACCCTGCTGGGTTTTGGTTTTGCTTCAGTTCCATTACTTTCTATTCCCTCATGTCTCCCTTTTAGAATGGGGATGATTACCCTGTGCTATTGTATGCTAGAAATGTTAAGCCTTCATTTTAAGTTTACAGAAGCTCAGAGATAAGAGTTTGCCTTAAGTCTCAGAGAAGACTTTGGACTTTGACTCTTTAGCAATGCTGAAAATGTTAAAATTTTGGGAACTCTTAGTTATGGATTAAATGCATGTTGAATAAAGAGATGAGCATGAATGATTTGGGGGTCAGGGGTAGAATGTTATGATTTGAATCTGGAGTGAAAGTACACAAAAAATGTGTTCTGAGGTGGAAATTTTGTAAGGTACTTATATATGGGCAATATATCTGACTTCTTGTTAGGAAGTGGGGACTGATGAGATAAGGTGGGTCACTTGGACCATGACCTGGAAGGGTATATCTCCCTCTCTTGTTGCTCAGTCTGCTGCCTCACCACTGTAATGTGAAATTAAACACTTCCAACATATAATGGGACAATCATGAAGTGTACATGTGCATCCTTACATTATAAGTGTGGTAGCTGCAGGTGCTCTAAAGAACAATAATGCAGGGGAGATGGCATAGAGCCATGTGACTGTACCACACCCTGCAGAGACCCCTGTGAGGACTGGAGTCTAAGGCTGAGGGATGACCTAGGAGTCCTGAAACTCTGGTGGGAATGATATTCAAATGATGGGAATGATATTCAAATGGGATCAAGACCAGATGATATCAGGCCTCATAGGCTGAAAGTTGTGGTGAGACTGTAGATTGGGAAAGAGAGGTTTAGAGTCTTAGCAGGAGTACACAGAGTCCTAGGACCTCTTTTCATTCTCCTGTTGATACTCTGGCTATTGCAAGATGGAGTGATCTTATCCAAAGGATATGCATGGGGCCTGAGCTCCCTCTTCAATCCTATTAAAAGATATGGAAGCAGAGAGGAGCCATTAGTGCCTTTCAAACAATAGAGAAATGTATAAATTATTCATAATTCTCATTATTTTCTATCTCAAGATTATTATTTTTCATGATTTCATCAAGTAGCACATTTCCATACTGAAGCATGGACTTCCTTAGTCTAAGGAAATTTAAATTTTTGCTATTCTCTCTCCTCCCAAGGTTGAATCTGGACAGCAGCCAAGCTGCCTTGGGCTAAATGCACCATCTAGTGGTTTTTGCTGGAAATGATCTGGAATGACCCATCCCCACACACACTGCCTTCACTAGACATTCTTCCCAAGCCAACTGGGATCCTACCAAAGATCCTCCCCTCTCACATTCATACACAGATACCTAAATCCATAGATGCTCCACTCCTTTCTATAAAGTATCCCAATATTTGCATATATTGTCTCCTACACACATCCTCCTGTGTACTTTCAATCATTTCTAGATTATTGTTAATATCTAATACTACAAGGCAAATGTTATGTAAATTGTTGCTATACTGCATTGCTGAAAGAAAAATGACAAGGGGGAAGCTTGCACACATTTACAGTAAACAACGTTTTTTATATCAAAGGATTTCTGTCACGTAGGTGCAGACCCCATAGATCTGAGGGCTCTGTTTGCCCCCGTTACCACTTTGTCATCTATTTATTTACCCAAGGGTGTGGCAAAAATGCTTTCTCCTTCTTTCACCCATATTTAACCATTACCTCTTTCCTTAGTACCCTATTCTTTCTCAATTCCCTTGGAAAATAAAACATAGAATTTCATATATAGAAAAATCCCACTAAAATATGATCCAGGGTCCTTTCCACAACTGCTGTGCTCACTGACCTCAGGCTCTCCTCTGCCCACTCACTCTTATTCCATTCCTTGGTGTCCTATGGCTTCCAGAATACGTCCCAGTGCTGTCCCTGCTCCCTTTTGCCTGGGGCATCCTTCCTTCCCAATTCCACACTGAAAGCTCCCTTCCTGCTTTAAGGAACCTTATCAGGAAGTGGCTCCTTTTGTGTGGTTTAAATCTAAAATCTCTCCCAAAAGTTTCGTGTGTTTGGAAGATGATTCAGGTTATGGATGCTATACTTATCAGTTTATGAGTTCAGTACTTGAATTTACTGTGAAGAGGTGGGGCTTGCTTATCAGTGGGTCACTAGAGCAGTGACCTGAAAGAGTATACTCTTGTGCCAGGCTCCTTCCTTCTCTCTCTATCCTTCCTGGCTGCCATAAAGTGAGCAGCTCTCTCCTACAATTCCCTTCCACATTCTGTTTCTGCCTTGAAGCCAGTCAGCTACAGATTGAGTACCCCAAAACTGTGAGCCAAAATAAAATCTCTCCATCTTTAAGTTGTGCCAGTGACAGGAAAGTGACTGGATAATACAGTTCTTTAAAAACAGTTACTGTTGTATCTAAACTCTAGTCTCCTATCTCGGTTTTTCTCTTCAAAGCTCTCATCACTACTTGGCATTTTCTTAATAGTTCACTGTGAATAACACAATAAGAAAGGTTATTTCTCAAATACAGAAAGTTTGTTTTGTCTGCTGATGTATCCCAAGTGTATGGATTTGGGCCGGGCCCATGATAGTAACTCTCCCCCATCTCCTTTTACTCTAATATGTAGTATATTTTCATAGCAAATTTGGATCTGACCAATGCCTGGAAAACAACAAGTAGAAAAAGGAGGCATGTAGACTTTCAAGTGAAAATAATATTTACAAAAAGTCAATAAAAGCTTTGAAAATTTCTGAGATATCCTCTATAGAATATATACCATTTTTAATAACATATGTTTTTTCCTCAAAAACTAACATTTAAAATGAACATGGTTTAATTTAATTTCTTTTCTGCTTTGTTTCATTTAGTCTTTGGCATTTGTATTAGTCATCCTTCCAATTTCTGGGACAAAACACCTGACACCTACAGTTTAAAGGAGGAGAGGTTTATTTAATCTCACAGTTTCAGAGGACTTAGTCCATGGTCAGATGGCTCCAAGGCAAGAACAACATGGTGCAAAGGTATGGCAGAAAAAAGCTGCTTAGTTCATAGGAGGGAGGAAGTAAAGCAGGGAAACAGTGCCAGAGAGGAAGGAGCTAGGGACCAGAAATAATACCCAAGGCCATGTCTCAGTGCTTTATGCAGATACACCCATGAGTGTGCTTTATTTATCCGCCCCCCCCCCCACCGCCCCAGATAATTCCCAAGCCGGTCAACTTGACAGTGAGGCTTAATCATCACAGTATTGTGTCACTATGATTTTTAACTACTTATTGCAAATATATTCTATTTCAGCTGCATTTGAAGTTATACATGGGCTAAGAATCTAATCACTGATTAGTCCACTATTTCTATGTAAACATATTCCAAGTTCTAATTTGCAGAGGACATTGTGAATTATAATCCTTCTGCAAACTGAGAACAGATGCCTCAGACTCTTGT
>RJWM01033845.1:0-20221 GCA_004363535.1 Dasyprocta punctata
GAAAGTTGTTCCTAGCCATTTTGTTCATAGAATATGTGAAATATTTGGGAGCCTTTCTTCAGCATTCTGGAGTTTGAAGCAGGACAAAAAGGGCCAATTAACACTGATTTACACCTGAGACACCACTGCACTTGGGAAGAATCTCCTAACTACTATTAAAATGGTATTATTTGAGGCCTACGACTATCACAGGCAGCTTGTTACTGCTCACTTACTACTCCTTTAGTTCAGTTTATATCCTCAGGACATTCCTGAGTTAACTGCAAATATTTCCTCTCTCCTCAGCAGATTCTTACCGAGGTCCTGCTCTAGCCAGGTGCTGCCTATGCACAGGGACCTCACGCTGACCAGGTGCAGTCTCTGCTCTCACAGGGCGACCTCTGCAGCCCTCATTACAGCCCAGAGCTGGGAGCAACATGGGACCCAGAACAGAAAGGGGCCTCCGCACTCCTGGTGGGGGAGTTTTGTTTCTGATTTATTACAAATATTGTGTCTTAAAAGAGAAATGTGGGGCTGGGGGTTTAGCACAGCAGCACAAACACCTGCTTGGCAAGTGCAAGATCATGAGTTGGATCTCCTGTTCCAAAATAAATAAATAAATAAATAAATAAATATAAACAAAATGAAATAAAAGAGAAATGTGTCAATATACTTTTTTATATATTTTTTAAAAAGTGAAGAAAGAAAAAATACTTCATTAGTTTGTTTACTTACATAAAACCACTTGAAATACCTTATGTATACATTCAGAATATTTTTAATTCCATGACAAAATTATTATTCAGAAATGCTATGGCATCATTTGTCACTTTCAGTTAAATGGTAATTTTAAACACTTGATCATAAAAATCAGCACACTTTTAAAGAATCATTGAATAGCTAAGTGATATTCCTTTTTATTAGTAATGTATATTGAGCTAGTCTTTCTTGGCATTTACACAACAAAGTTTTCCCTTACTATGATAAAACAAAGAATAAACATTTAAATTTTTCATCTAATAAAAAAAGACATAAAATGTGGCCTTGTGAGTCAATAAAAGTAAAGATTTAAATAGTCTCTGAAATACAAAAATCAAAGGGAGAGCATTAACTTTAAAATTGAATTGAGCATAGACCCATTTTCTTGAGTCAATCTCACAGGAGACCTGGTCCCATTATAAACTTGGTCTGTGATGTGCAAGAGATCATTACAGTAGAATTAATAGGAGAGCGGATCTGGTGCTGAGAACACAGTGGATCTCCGTGTCAGGGAGTGGACAGGGCCTGCAGATGCACAGCCAGAGCAGGGCCACCCCCTCTGCCTCCTCCCCACCTGCTCCCTCTCAGGCCCCACCCTGGATTTCCCACCAGGCTCCAAAGTGCTAAGATGTTTCTCTCCTCACTCCACCATCTCCATTAGAGTTTTGAGTCTTCTGCAATCACTGCTCCCTCAGTCAACTCTAGTACACAAGTCAGTGGACTCACATTAAAGCCCAAGGCATGGGATCAGATTGTTACCCTCGCTTTACTCACAACCCTGCAGTGCTTTGCACCACTTAGATATAAATAAGAAAACCCTGAATAGGGTTTCAGTGATCCCCAGGATCTGCCCTCTGTCCACGTCTCCACTCTCATCTCCTCTGCCAGTTCTTCCCTGTCTTTCATGTGTGGTATTTGTTACTTTTCAGTAACAGACATAGGGCAAAGCACTACTTATACATATCTATATCATCATTATAAGGTACAGTTTCTTGGATATGGGATTCCTTTTACACATTAAAATAAAATTATGAGGAACGTGAGATAACTTTTCCTTATTGCAAATTGTTTCATATGACTTAATAATTTAAAAATAGCTAAATAATTTTCTTCTCATAGCCATGATTTTGCTGCATGGTGATTTCAAATTTTTTTTCTCAAAAGTAGTATTAATTAGGTTTAGGAAAAGGACTTTAGCACAATTATTGGAAATATAAACATAGCAGTACAGAGGTTTTCATATTGGGATTCATGTGACCAGTGATGAATTCAGTCTGGATGGTTTTTGTTGGGTAGGTTGATTTACAGAATGTTTATATTTAATTAATAGTTTGTTTTGTGGGAGAAAATGTATTCTGATTACAACCTTAAACTGAGTGTGATTTTAAAACAAGAAGTGCAACATTACAAACATCATCAAACATGCATTTAGGTCAACAGTCAGAAATTTTCTATTGTTTAAAATGGGAGAGACAAAGTATAAAGTCTCTGATAGCTTTTTCATGGTACTTTCCTTAATTTAGGTTAAAATGTGCTCTCTGCAAGGCTGCCTGAGCCTGGAGAAGCACGGCTTGGGGAGAGCGGAGAGAGAGGCAGGACCCTGGGCAGCAGCGTCCTCAGCCCAGAGGGAGCAGCCTCACCAGGACCAGCTCAGGGCAGCAGCTCAGGGCGCTCAGCTGCTGGGCTCAGGAGGACCCAGGGTGTACTGGGGATGATCACTTGGGTAAGCAGGGCACAGCTCTCTGCGGGGCACGGGGCCTAGGTGGGGACACTGTGTGGGGGAACAGTGTCCTGGGTTCCCTGGGACCTGGGTTGGTGCAGCTCTGACTGTGCAGACCAAGGGGAGGGGCACTTTAGAATTTGCACTCAGCGAAAGTTCATTTCAGAGGAAAATGTAGAATTTAAACAGCAAATTGACCTCATTCCATTGACTATGGTGAAAGAATCCTGGACTATGTAACTCGTGATTGACACTGAACTGTGTGTGACGGCCTCTGACACTGGGCTGTGATGGAAACAGGAGCACACTGCCCTTCCCTCGGGGTCACAGAGTCAGTCCACGGTATCTCCTGGGCAGATCTCATCTATGGATTTAGCTTCCTAACAGAAAGGGTCTACTTAAATATAAAATGCCAGGCTAACACCACATTTGTTTAAGAGCGCATCTGAAAAGCAAGAAGCAAAAGCAACTAGGAGATAACCTTGAACACAGGGTTGTGGTTGTGTTCATGTTTGATATTTGTTTCTTTTCAGTACCAGATACAGGGCTGTAATATGAATAGAATAATATTTTTTACTGTACATGTATAAATTATTAATTTTTGACCATGTAATTTTGGTAATATTATAATATATTAAATTTAGATAGAAGCACATGCTGGTCAAATCCTTTTAATTTCCACAGTCTGTTGGGGTATAATGTTCATTCTGATGATACTTTGCTTTGTATATAATGATTTCACTGGGCGAATTTATTCTTTCCTGGAACAAAATGAGTGAGTCCTAAGTAGATGTCATAAATTAATTCTAATTTTACTGTATAGATCCAGATGTGGGTATAAAGTCATCTGTTTTTGAAGATCAGTAGCTGCACAATTATTATAAGAATAGAGAAACATCATCTGAGTCAAGGAGCTTGGATGTGTTACCGCTCAGTCCTGAGTGTCACCTTGTGTCATAAACACCACTATCATGATCATATTAGAAGTCAGGTATGTATTCCACCAGGTTAATGTCATGATGTCTTTTGAAAGATCGCTGAAGGTACTAAGGATGGAAGATGTCACTTACACCAGATCTGCACTATCAGTTGGGAGCAGGTTGTCCTCCTATCTTGAAAGTGAGGACAGATATCACTCACAGTGCTCCACCTTGAGGAAACTAGTGTCTGCCTGGTTGAATGAATGGGAAGAAAACCACGGATATCGCAGAGGATTTCTCTCTCTCACTCAAACTGTTCTCATTGAATAGACTACGCACTACCTAATTTATATAATGATTAACAAATTCGCTTCACAACTGTGGAGGCCAATAACACAATGGTGTGCAATTACATATGGTGGAGCTTTACACTGACTTAATCATTTCACCAGATGTCCTACTCTGAGTGGAATTCTGCTTCTCTCTGAAATGCTTACCACATACCAGGGAAACTGTGAAGGAGATAACCGTAGGCTGACTGAAATTTTGAAGCCTGGGCAATTTTGTTTGAAACTGATCAAAGCTGTTTTATGCTGATATGAAGCTACATTTTCTAGCATCTGCCTAACTCTTTACTGAATCACCTGGCTGATGTGCATCTCCTCTGATAGAACCATCGTTCACCCAGCTGTATGTGGCTCCTGCCTCACTTAGGCTGGTTCTCTCCTTTACGTTCAAACCCCTTCATCAGCTCTGAGCTCAGGTCCATTCCCACAGCCTCAGCCAGGTCACTCCCAACCTCTACCTCTGCTCTCACTGTTTTCTCAAGGAGCCCTGTAATTACTCCTACCAATAGCCTGTTTTAAAATACTGTTTTGAACATACTTCAAAAGTATAAAATTCACTTCTATCTTGAGATATCAGTTATCTCTCTTGCTCAATTCACAAATCATGAAACAGGCAGTCTGTTACTTTATGAAGAAAAACCCACTGGTCTTCATCCAACAGGATATAAAACGGGACTCCCAGTCCTCATACAGTTTAAATAACGTGGCTTGTTTTCCTATATACACTTAATAAACTTCCCTATTCTATAAGTACAATTATTTTGTAAAAATTAGTGGGAAGATATTTTAGTTGTCTCTCAATATTTCAGATTAAAAACAGTCATGTGAATATCATTTTTCTTAAAATCATAAAAGTATATGAGGTGTGAAGTGTTACTGGAATTTAAATATTCAAATATTGCCCCTCAATTGTCATTTATTATGCTGTTGCTTTACAAAAGTATGTTACTCAATTTTTCCCTCTTCCTACCCAAAATAAGCTCATCCCATCCCAGAATTTACCCCCGTTTGACAAAAGAGCCTTTTAGCTCGAGACTTGGTGGATCAGCATTGATGGACACAGAGGTGGGCTGCTGTTTCTCAGCAAAGCAGTTAGAACTCAAAGTGAAAAATACATCATGTGTGTGATTGTGCTCACTGGAATGTTTGAAAATTAATAGAGACTTCTTATTTTTTCTTTTAATTTGGGAGTAATCAGTCCCATATCTGAGAAAATAGGTGAGCAGTAAATACTAATCAGTACATTCTTCTCAGAACATTCAAAGGAATTATCTACAATAGGGTTGAGGAAACTCAGTTCTTTACTCTGCACGTAGGGGCTGCACTAGCAAACAACAAGAAGAATCAGGAGTAATGAATAAGGTTACGAGTCAGAGCAGGATGCATCTTGGATGTTCAAGTCAAAACCTTGGCCTTTTAAATTTTCTCTGGACTAAAAGTGTTACCCCTATATGCTAGGGTCTCCAAAGTAATCAGGTAGATTTCTGACACCCATCTACAATATTTCAAATCTGCACAGGTCAGATCATGTATTAATCTGAGCCAGATGATTATTCAGCCCCCAGGGTGACAGGTGTTGGCAGCAGAATTAGTACCAATGCGGTTTCCATGTCCCTTGCCACTCAGTCACCCTAAATAACTAATCTCTTTATGTGTTTTGGAAACAAGTGAAAGAAAATAACCTATGTAGAACTAATTTTACAGTATCTTAACTAAATAATCATTCAGTGTATTTCCTGGATTATCTAATTTACATAGCAAATATTTTGCTAAAAACCCCTCTCACTAAATATGTGGCTGAGCACAGCTGCACTCCTAGCTACACAGTCTTTAGCACTGGTTTATAGAGTGATCAGAAGCCCACTGGGTCTCCGCAGGAAGCAACCTCATTAGATCTCAACTTTAACCTCCTGAGCCCCTCTCCTCACAGGGATTTCAGGGGATCATTTGTGCAGCCCATGAGTCCCTCACATTTCCGTCCAGGTCTGCTCCCTCCTCTCACCCCCTGTTGAAGTTGCTCAAGTTGGAGCAGGAAGAGGCTCCGGAGGGGAAGAACAATGACTTGTGTCACATGAGTTTTAAATCAGGGTAATTTTCAGTCTGCTCATGATCTGCCGCTGTCCTTTTTCATGGATGCCACCTGATGCGGCTGAACCCGTGGTCTCCCTCAGGACCCCTCACTCCTCTCCTTTCTCCTGGAGTCGGTGGTGTCTGGTTGTGTCCTCAGCAGCTCCGCTGGGCGGCTCCTGGCCACAGCTGCTCACCTGGACACAGCGTTCCCAGAGGAGCCAGCAAGGCCTGAGATTCAGGTCAACATAGTGTCAACTCAAATAAAGATTAATTATTATAAGACATGCAAGATTTTGTAGAAATTGGGAGTCATATGACACTTATTTCGTAGTCCATGAAAAAAACAGAATTTTACTTTCTAAAGAAAGGACAAATACAAATGGGAAACACGCTGCCATTTAACTGAAATGTGTATACCAGTCAGCCCTGAGCTGGACACTGAGCCGGACACTGCACTGGACACTGAGCCGGCCCTGGTAGCGGCAGTGAAGGACACCTGGCCCCGCGCTTGCAGAGGCACAGAGCCCCATGGCATGTGATCATTAGGGTCATGTGACTGTGGGTCTGGGGAGCCCTTGGAACACTCCAGGATGAGGGTCACCGGGGCCCTGAGGGGGAAGCAGGGTCAACCCTGAAAGAATCAGGAGACAAGGTTACCAGGAAGAGGGAAAACACTAAAATCCCAGATTAGATCAAGAACAAGATTCAAGACTATGCAAATGAAAGAACTCTTCTTCCTCAGGGTTTTTGTATTGAATTTTAAAAGAACAAATTTTCTAAGTTCACTCTTGAGTTATATGTAAATATGGTCCCATGATCCCTCTAAGAATGAGTCAACCCACACAGTTTCCCCTTTACCTTGGGTTTTTCTAGATCTCAGGATAAGAGCACCAATTATCATCAAACTGACAGTCAGGAGCACCAGGAACACAGCCAGAGTCACTGTCCAGGCGCTGACCCGGGGGAACAAGGCCTCTGAAAAACAGGAAGCAGCTGCTGAGACCCAGCTGGACTCCAGCTGACTTGGTGCTGGGCTCCAGTCCTTGGATGGTTTCTCCAGGGAGAAAGCAGGGCAGAGACGCTGAGCCTCAGCCCCACTGCAGCTCTCAGGGGCTCAGGACCTGAGGTCTCCTGTGTCCCTGCTTCCCCGATGTGTGAGACCCAGGAGGGCCTGGATAATTTGGAAGATATGGGAACATGCTGGATATGGAAACTAGTGCAGCAGATATTCATGCATCTACCATACAGATTGAATACCATATTTATATATGTAACGTGCAACAATGTTAATAAACACAAGTGCACTCAGGGCAGGAGAGACTCTTCCCCTCACTCTGCAAGTGAACCCGCCCTGGTTCCTCTCTGTCCAGTTATTCCCTCCTGTGCACAGCTGTGAGCCCAGCGCTATGCTGAGGACACAACGGGAGACGCTCTGCAATCAAAGCGGGGATGTGGAATGCGGTCAGGTGATAAACCACTGAGATGTCAACCTCCATGCCTGAAAGACAGCTCCAGCTCACAGCAAGGATTCATCTGAGAGAAGTGACTGTGGGTAACTTAAATCTGAAAGAATGACTATGATGCCAGTGTTTAGCTTTGTGATGATGTCAGGTCAGAAGAGAAATAAAGACATCTCATTCAAGAACAATCTTCATTCTGTAATTAAAAAACATGCTTCCATTATCAGCTAATCAGATGATTATGTGTGAATTGGCTTAAATTATATAAATATGAAGATGGATTCTCTATGTTGTGCCCTACCATACAGATTTAGGAGTCTTCTGGCATTAGGATTAATGATAATTGTATTTCTGAGCTCCAACTCTTCATTCTCTAGAAAATATTCTGCAATCCTCTATTGGCATGAAAGTCTAACTACAACCTGTAGGATACTGTATCACCTCAAATTTTGTTTTACTAAGGTTCCGTTTAGAGACTTGCTCTTTGATACATAATTTATTCTATAATTCCAACTTCCAAAGCACTTTCTTCCATTATCTTTAATGTGTGTAAGTTGCTAAACTAAATCACAGGAAGGACACTTTTTCCTAACTCCTCCAGAAAAAGGACATCTTTTACTAATTCCTCCAGACATTAATTTCTATATCAATTTGGCAATACATATTAGGCATCCATTAGTTTGCCAACAAGTGGGAATATTTAAAAATGAGAATACAGCCAAGGATTTAGCTTAGCAGCACAAGCACCTGCCTGGCAAGCATTAGGTTGTGAGTTCAATACCCGGTAAAAACAAAAAACAAACAAACAAACAAAAAAAAAAAAACCACGAAGAAGAAGAAGAAGAAGAAGAAGAAGAAGAAGAAGAAGAAGAAGAAGAAGAAGAAGAAGAAGAAGAAGAAGAAGAAGAAGAAGAAGAATGAGAGTACAATACCTACAACAGTTTATACTCCACTCGGAGACACAGAAAAACACACATCAGAATAAACAGGGGCGCACAGAGAGGCGCTCAGTGCACCCGAGCTGGGCGAGGCTCCTGGAAAGGGCGCAGGTGTCCAGCACAGCGGGAAACCGCTCCTGGGAGGAGACAGAAGGAGCCCAGCAGGCAGCGCCATGGGCGGGCGTCGGGGCTGGGCGGGCTGGGATGGGGCAGGAGATGGGGAGGAAAGGAGAGGGGGGCAGAAGCTGAGGCTGCAGGGAGAACAAACGCACAGGACAGGAACAGCGGGGTCCCGGCCGCGTGGTTTCTCTGTGACCCAGGAGAACAGCCCAGGAGGCGCAGGGAGCACTGGAGCCGCACTGGGTTCCCGTGAGCGTCGCTGTGGACAGAGCCCAGCGCGGACCGCGGGGAGAGCTCTGCTCCCCCTCAGACGCCGCGTGTGAGCGACTCCTTAGGGCGGTATAATGACAGGGACAGCGGGGTCATTCCTGTTTAACAGGGGACGGACAGACAGCGGGCAGTGCTTGTCCAGGGCCACAGGGCCAGCAGGTGGTGGTGCCAGGATTTCAACTCAATGTCAGAATTTCAACTCAGAGGAAGAATAAATTCCATATTGTTGTGCAGGGGTCTCCCTTGGTGAATGGCATTTGACGTTTGTAATGAACTTCAGCACAGTCCTCAAAATGCTTTGTTACACTTAAATATTTTGCTTATCTATACCATCATTTATTATGAAGTGAAATGATGGTTTACCTTTTGAAGGCAGGGACAAGCAATATTGCAACCATTGTCAAGTTTCTAACATCCTGTTTTGTAAACTTACAATGTTACTGTTGTGCATTTGCTCTAGTCATTTGTCTCTTTTGCTTTTGGTTTTTCTTATATGTGTCTTTTTTCTCTTAAATAAAAAATAAATAAATAAATTAGAAATGATGGTTTACTGTACAAATTATAGAAAATAGAAAAGCAAGTGTATTTATCTTTCCAAATAAGAGTTGGAAATGTGTGACCTGGATCATTCTCCCAGTCTTTCCATGAGGGGTCATCCCTATTCCCCCCCTCCCCTCTCAGCACTGACATCGCAGAGTGAGGGCTCTGGGGGAACTCACCTGCGACTGAGAGACGCTCCTCCTTCTCCTCTCTGAGCACAGGGTTCCTGATCACACAGGACACCTCTCCTCTTGAGCTTTCCTCCACTGTGACAGAGCTGTCCACATGAATCAGGCCATTTTCTCGTACAGACATTGTCTTAGACTCAGGTGACAGAGGACGTCCTTGTGGGTCCCTCCACTGGAGCTCAGGGTCTGGGTACCATCCCGAGGATGAGCAGGTCAGCTTAATGTACCCAGTGTGAGCAGGCTGAATGTGGATATGAGGAGGTGAACCTGAGGCTGGAGGAATCATGACACATAAAATAATGCTTCTTTTTCAGTTTGCAACCATGTCACATGGGCCAGTCAGCTGGTGCTTACTAATTAACTTCTCCAGCAATCTCAAATGTTTGTGAAAACTGAGTTACAGAAGTGCTAGCCATAAAATATTTCCCCATGCAATGGCTTAAGTAAATCACATTAGCAATACCAGCTCTTGGCAAACTATCTAATACCAAGCCGTTCTGTTTCTTTTATTTCCTTTCCCTCCATCTCTTTTACAGGTATTATTTATCCTCCTGTCTGCTGACTCCTGAGGTGGGTGGTGAAATACTCTGTCCAACCAGTTGGAGTCCGAGAGCTGCAGATCACACAGCATCTCATGGTTTTCTGTGGTAAAATACAGTTGATCTCACAGCATTGATTTAGCCCTTCTTGATCTGCAGCAGAACTCTCCACAAGAACCTCTGACATGGGGATGTTACTGTCACCATGGTCCAGTCATTCAAACACCAGCGGTGTACGTGTGTGGAGCACATGCAACGTGGTGATCGATACTAAAAAAGGATCCATTTTGTTTAGTATCAACTCAGTTTAAATTTTCAGAACAATGCACAGCTAGAACACTGTATTGGGGTGGCTTGTTTACATGCAGGTCCTGTCTATGTGCACACCTGCTTGCTAAGCACTGCACAAGGCTTAGTGCGCCTTGAACTTATTAGTGGACTTAGGATGCTGATGGAAGTGCATAGTGAAATGTCGTGAGCATTCATTAGCCAGGGACCAGAAGAGGAAGTCAATGAGCCATCCCGTCAGACTTCCTCTTCCGTCCCCAGCACTTGCTTGGAGTCATCCTCACAGTGGACAGGAAGGCTTCACCGAGGGGAGCCGGAGCCTCAGAGTGAAGGCCGTGGAGACCTCACCGTGTCCCCCACTCTCCCTCCCCAGGCCCCTTGCTTCTTGCTCCTCACAGGAGCCCTGGCTCAGGACGAAGCACAGCATGCAGCAGGGCGGTGCACAGCAGCACGGATTCCTCACCTGCCCCATGGCTGTGTCTGTCTACAGCACTGGTCTAGGGGGAGGAGGTGGGGAGAGGAAAATGGAGCCAGGAGCAGGAGGTGAAGCTGCAGGGCTGAGCTGCAGAGAAGAGCAGCCCTGCTGAGGGCAGCACAGCGTCTCCTTGAAGGGAGACAATGAGGAGAGGGGCAGGGACGGGGCTCTGGGTTCCTGCAGAGACTGTGTCTCCAGTGGGAACAGGTTCCTAACCTGGACCACACTTTGCTCCTCAGGAGGACAGAGCAGACTACAGAAACCAGGGCCAGCAGCCACACAGATGAGAAAGCAAAGGCTCCTGAAAGTGTTCTTGAGGTTCCTTTCTGAATGAGCAGCCCA
Organism: Dasyprocta punctata; assembly: GCA_004363535.1. NCBI lineage: Eukaryota > Metazoa > Chordata > Mammalia > Rodentia > Dasyproctidae > Dasyprocta > Dasyprocta punctata. Next base: position 10,956 of record RJWM01033845.1, read on the forward strand.
GGGTTTCAGGTTCCCTTTGAGATGTATTCACTTGGAATAAGAACATTGCATCATTGTAGGACTGAATTTCTCTAGTGTATCATAAGATAAAATGCCACGTAGAAATAAAGTGCTTCCCACATGATGAAAAGCAGATTAAATCTCCTAGAGACCATAGAAAAAAACACAGCAGTGAATTTAGGGAGCACTCTTTCTATGGAAAAACTTCTAAATTCTGTACAACATATTTGTTATTACTTATTGTTTCCATTTTTAATCCAATGGACACTGTGTAATAATTATGTCTACAAACATTACTTAGCTACAGGGGCACAAATTCTGAATACAACAAAATCTAGGATTGTAAGTAACTTGTTTTGTGAGTGTTTCTAAAGAGGATCAAACATTTCTAATAAACTTTAACTTGATAATCAAGCGATGTCTGGCAATAAGTAGTACATATTGCCAAATGTCACATGACCACAATTGAATAAATGGCCTCCCTCTCTCTCTTTTTCTGTCTTTCTGTCTATCTCACTCTCTCTCTTTTTATCTGTCTCATTTTCCCCCCTTCTCCTGGGATAGTGGGTGATTTTCTCCCAAAAGCAAGACATTATGGAGGGGATCATCTCTGCAGAGGAGGATAAAAAAGCAGAGGAATCCCTCACTTCAAATGATATTAGGGAGATACATAAAATGTGGGAAACTGCAAAATTTTGTAGGAAAGCAACACCAGAATAAGACAGTAGTACTATGAACAATGCATCTGTTTAACAACAGTGCAATGACACATTTCAGCAAAATATTCAAAAGGAAACAAAAGCAAATGCCAGTGAATTAGATTGTTGTTAAAGGTACATAAAAAGACTCCACTGAGTCAGCAGATAGCAGTGATTCCATTGGTGATACTGAAAATCATCCCACACAATGGCCCTCCTCCTTTTAGTCTCCCTCACACCAGCCATGAGGGTTTTCAAAGGGAAGAGCAGGTGAATTTCTTCATTTTCTTCTACATTTTTTTATTTTTTTTTTATTATTTTAAGTTATATTACAGGGCTGCAATCATTTTTATATGAATATTTTTAGGTTGTAGAACAAATCAACTGGAATTCCATTATTTCTTAAGTAGAATTTCTTTTTTTTTTTTTTTTTTTTTTTTTTTTTTTTTTTTTTTTTTTTTTTTTTTTTTTTTGATATACAAGTGCTGTGGATTACAAGCCTGTTTCTGAAGCACACTAGTCTTACAAACCAAGGTTTCACTGTATCTTACTGCTCATGGAACATGAGAAAACCAGTTGAACCTTTTGGATCTGCTGAGTTTTCTCTTTTTCATAAAGTAGTAAGTGGCATTAAAGTACCAAGTCTCTAGTGAATGTAAGCAGTAGAAATCAGGAAGTTTGACTTTGGCTTCATTTGAATTTATTTTATTTTGTGCTTGATGTGCTCAGGTTGAACCTACAACTACTCCTGCATTACTTCTTTGTAGAACTCAGAGAGGCAAACTCTCCTGTTGGACCCATGAGATTGAAACACAGACCCCAGCAGGTGGTCAGAGAAGCACTGCTGGTGTCAGAACAAACTCCAGGGCAGGCAGCACAGCTGGGGTCCAGTCAGGAGCTTCAGGATGGGAAGTGAGTGCTGCTGAGTGTGCGGGCATAAAGTGGAGCAATGGGAAAGATTATTCCCATGCAGTGCGGAATCCCTCTGTCAGTGAACAGAAGTCTTGGGGCAGAACAAGCTGGGCTGCTTCATAGGAATGAAGGAATGTGCCAGGAGACACAGTGGAGCAGCTGGTGTCAGACTCAAAACCACCCATGCATTCTTTTTTTTTTAACCTAAGTAAAGTTTTACTGGGCACAGTTGCACAAATTCTAGAGAATGTGTACAGAGCCTCTAGGAATGGATGTGTCAGTGTCTCCCCAGATGTCCTCACAGCAGAGTGAAGATCTCAGCAGATGTGGCTGGGTGAAGGATGAGCACAGTCAAGCTCACCCAGCACTGTAGGCTCCTGGGCAAGTGTGTCTGGCAGGCGCTGCTCCTTTGCATGCAGGGGCACCTACAAGGTGGACTCTAGGGCACCTGCTGGAAGATGGGGGCTTCCTAACCCAGACAGGGACTGACCCCTATCCCAGGACCACAGAGATTGTATGGAGAGTGGTAATGTAATACCTGATTGATTGTGCCAACTTCAGAAATTTAGACGCTTATGTAAACATGTTCAGCAATTCTACACCTGAGGATGTGCCTAGAACCTTCCCTAGGTCAGCCTGTAACTTGGAGGGTGTAAGGGCAATGAGGAAGGATGGGGAGGCTTCTGCTCTTCAGGGGAGCTTCACTCTTCACTTAGGCTCTGATGTTTCTATTGCACTCTTCAGCTTCTGTCTCGGATCCTTCAGCTTTCAGGATCAGATTCTTATCCTTCTGGTGTAGATCATTCAACCTTCTACCACAGACCCTTTGGCCTCCTCATACAGACTTGCATGGAGCACTGCAGTGAGCTCCAGATGCTAGACTGAAACATTCAATCTCCAGCATGCAGACATCCTCTACACTTTTCCTCATCTGACTCTGTGGCTGGTAATCGTAAGCCAACCTTCCGATTTCTTATACACCAACACACCTTGTGTAATATGTGTCTCTCTGGTAAAACACTGACTAATACAAGAATGAAGGTTCTGGTTTGAAGAAATTCAACCAAAAGTTTTTTGGATAACACATGTCAGCAAGGCTCTTTTCTGGAGACTCCTAAAATGTGTAAGAATTGTATGATTCTCTGCACTGATTAAGTAACTCTGAGACAAATGTTACTTTGGTCCTGGTCAGCATTGCTCCAATGCACAGATTATTCTCCCAGCAGTCACTGACTTTCAGAGATCCTCACAGATGGAACACACAAGAGACACACTCAGATTGGTGGGACTGGAGATCAAGCTCTTTCTGTATCTCCAAGGTCAGAATTTTCTGTTAATGATGTTCTGTTTGGTTTCTGCTGAAGGCCTTTGAAGGGAGACAAAGAGGAACCCTTTCTGAGCTCACCAGATAGCCCTGTGACACCTCTATATAGAGCTGATGCAGGATTAGCTTATGGATGCACTACAAAGCTTCCCTTACCCTTCCATCTCCTCAGGACAGGCTTCTCGCTGCTGTCCATGTCTGGGGAGGAGGGGGAGGTAACAGCGCTGGCTTCTGCAGAGATCTGAGTGCACAGGTGACAGAGGAAGAGTGGGCAGGAAGATGTGTGATAGGAAGAAGTACATCTAGGACAGAAGGAAATGAGCTGTTTTAAATAGGCTGCCCAGGTCCTTCCTGTCCCTGTGCACCTCCTTCCGGGTCTAGCAGGTGAGGAGGAAATCCCTAGACTGAGATGTGTTCTGAGACCCTTGGAGTCAGGGCGCACTATATTCTATGATCACACTTGCCCTTCAGCAACTACATTGGTAAAGAAAAATAACAGGAATTTTTTTCTATTAAGCAGCAAATCACTTTATGAAAAATTTTAACTGCAACTCCTGCCATTCCATTATGGTGCTTTTACAGACTTAGCCACACTTTTCCTCACATGCAGTTGAGTCCTACTTGGATAAAAAATACGATTTCAGTACTTGCAATGCTCACCTGCGACAAGAAGCTCAAACTGTGCTTCACTGAGCTGTGAGGATCTTTCAAAGACACAGCTGTAGGGACCTTCATCTGCAGGGAGGATGGGATGGATCCTCAGGGCCACCTGGCCTTGGGCGATGTTCTCCCTCAGGAGCTCTGTCCTCCCTCGGTACTCCAGACTCTGCTGTTCCCTGTGGTCCTGAAAATTCCTGTACTCGTGCACCAGTACAAAATGCTGGTCACGGTACCACCTGATCTCCATGTTCCGAGCATCCGTGGGTGGGCTGAGGTGACAGGGAAGCACAGCTGCTTCTCCTACGCGGGCAATGACTGGTGACCTTGGTCCCTGCACTTGGAACTGCCCTGGAGGTGATTAAGAAAAGGACAGAGGCATTGCTGAGAATATGTCAGGCATGGTGGTGGCTTTCTGACCAGACAGGAAAAACACCAGCTTAGCTAACTTGCTGAGCTGTGGACATGTGAGCTACAGTAGGAGATGCAGCTTCACTTTTAGTAAAAGAGATCACAGCGCATTAGGCTAAATGTGCAATATTTACAAATAAAATATTCATTTAAATTAATGTATAAACTAATTTTTTTCCAGTTTTCTTAGACATGTTATTCAAATTCATATGAAGTAGGGTTTCAAATTTTATCACTGAGGGTGTTTGAGAGCATTATTATTTTACAGATGAAGAACTTCACTCAGTGAATGATCTAAAACCTTACTACATAATGGCATGACTAAAGTGACTGCATTTTGTTTTAGGATTGTATTTTAGCTTAAAGTTAAACTTTAGATGAACTTGCTTTTCTGAACCCTCTCCCAGATAGACATAAAACCCACAGGGAAGGAACAAATGGTTACATCACACAATAGACGTGCTGATACAGGCCCCCTTCTCCTATGTGATTGATGGCCCCAAATGTTTGAAAACAACCTTATGAAACTCTTGTAAATTCCAAGTGATGTAATATGGTTGCTATGGTTCCTGAGAAGCATTTAAAATGTATATAAACCAGCTGGGCATGGTGGCCAGGCCTTTAATCCCAGCACTCGGGAGGCTGAGGTAGGAGGAGTGTAGTGAGTTCAAGGCCGGCTTGGGCTACAATGCAAGTGCAAGGCTGGTCTGAGCTACATAGTGCGACCCTGCCTAAAAAAAAAAAAAAAAAAAAAAAAAAAAAAAAAAAAAAAAAAAAAAAAAAAAAAAAAAAAAAAAAAAAAAAAAAAAAAAAAAAAAAAAAAAAAAAAACCAAAACAAAAAAAAACCCTGGGGCGGGGAGTTTGGTTCAATGGCTTAAGCGCCTGACTGGCAGGTGCGAAGTTGTGAGTTCGATCCCCCATGCCCCCCCCAAAAAAAGAAAGAAAGAAAAAAAGGAAAAGTATATAAACCTCTGAGAAAAAAGACTTAGTGCTGATGTTGCCTGACTTTGCTGCCTATTTTCTGCCGACTGAATAAAGTTTGCTTGCACCCATTCTCAGCTGTCTTGTGAGTGCATCTCACAAACTGCCATAACAATATCACATAATGGGACAAAAATGCATATCTTGTAATAGTGTCAAACATTTTATTGCTTTAAAGCATGTATTACTTTGGGTCATAAAATCGCATAAGCTAACTAAATGTGAAAACATTAAAACTAATGTTTTTCTAAGCAAAGAGTAGAAAGACATTCTCTATTCTCATTTCAGAAAATTAATATCTGTGTCTCCATCAGGATGATCAGACCTGTGGGCTATGACCAGGCCAACTCCACTACTGTGGATCCCACACCTTGGCTCAGGCACCACCATCTTGGGCCTGGTTCTTATACACCAGCCCTCATGAGACAGCAGAAATTTGAGTCAAATTACAGTCCTGTGCCTGGAAAAGGCAGAAGTCTAGAATAGGAGAATCAACATGGATGATTACAGGAAAAGTCACATCAAGAAGCTAAGAAGGATTCACTGAGAAGGAATGTTCTGGAAGATCTAACACGGCTGAGTTGGAGAGACTCAGAGAACATTAACAAGAACACAGAGAAGAGAGACTAAGGGGAGGAGCAGTGAATTCCAGCAACTCAGCTTTTCCAGGACAAGGGGTCTGAAGTCTGGAGTGGGAGACAGCGGGAAGAACACGAGTCTCTGTCCTGAGTGACCTTCAGTGGTAAGGGGTGGTGTGTATCTGACTTACAAATGACCTAGGACATAGCCAAACAGTGTAGGGATGTTACCTCCCCATAAATAATTTTTAGCATTGTACATCCAGACACTGTGGGAAAGGGCTGGTAGTCTCAGTTTCAATCCCAGAATAGCCCCAGGGGATTTCACAATGATAAGAGTTGAGGAGGAAAAGATAGTGGATACTGTTGGCAGCTAGAGAGCAGACTGCAGTGAGTCCTGCTAAAAGGCAGGGACTGGAGACTAGACCTGGAACCTGCAATGAGGCCCCAGATTCAGCCTGAGCTACTCAGGTTAGAGGTGCACACTGGCTTCATTTTTCCACTGTGAAAGGGAGACCCACAACAGGGGCTTGTGGTGTGTTGTGTCTCAACCAGCCCTGATAGACACCACTGAAATGGATTAGCCTCTTGCTGTCATAGTTGGATTGACTGTGGAGCAATAATCCTGACTCAGTGGACAGTTGAATGTCTGTGAATTTCTCTGCCAAATCCATCATCCACCCAGGGAGAGAGATAGCAAGAGTTCCTTACCCAAGAACTCAGGCTGGATCAGACTGTAAAACACCTGTAAGCTGGCAGAAAGAGGTCTTGAATCTGTGTTAACTCCAGCTTTGCAGTGGAGGGAACATAGGTGTAATTTGGGTGTAAGCACTCAGACTGGATCCACAGAAAGAAAATACTTGAGAATCACACATGCAATGTCTCATTGGAATATCTCATCTGTGTTCTCATCAGACATCTTATTGGTTTAAGTTTTTATGTCTCTTGAGTTATTCAAAAACATAACATTATGTTCTTTTATGATATTGTAAGTATACTGCATGAATGCTCTCTTATATTTGTGCTTTCATTGGCTCTGATTTAATGGGTGTCCCGGTTCTGTCCCTTGTCTGGAGAATAGACAAAGGTGGGGAGAGTAATTGCAGAGATTATCACATAGAAATGCTGTGAGATAGTATCTGTGGGTGTTGTTATAAATTAAAGCAATTCTTGTGGCAAAACCTAAGGACAGAGTCAAAACCACTTAAAGTAAAAAAACAGAAATAATAAATACTAGGACTGGACATACAAAGCTGAAAATTACCCATGGGGATGCAACATCCTACTATAAAACTTCATATGACCACACGCTCTCCTTACTTTTCTAGTAACCCTTGCTTCCAAAGAGGGAGGAGAAAAAAGAGGGGAGACACATACAATTAAAAAATATATATGTAATCAAACAAATGGAGATACAAGTCGGAGAATGGGGAAGCAGGGAAGTAGAAGATCTCCTAACTTCTCATCACCTCCCCCAAACAGGGCCATGGATAAAAAAACCGAGAAGAAAATAATACTAGATAGCAAAAATCTATTGAAAGTTCTTAGAGGACATGAAAAAAAATTGATGATTTCAAACAGGAAATGGATCAAAATTTTACAGCAAATATTTTCAGTATTGTGACAATTCACATAGGAAAATTCCGTAAAGCTAACCTCCAGATCACTCTAGGGTGGGGAAAGTGAGTAAGAGGAAGTACAGTGAGGTCAGTGTGCCCTCAATGTATTTACTAAACTAATTTCTTTGTACTAGGTTTCAAAAATTACCTAGATTCAGCTAAGAGTAATAGGTGACTGTACTAATCAGGATGTGGTTTTTTGCTTTAAATCCTGCCTGCTATAAGGGTCTGGGTTGTTCTGCCATCTCCCTACATGGAGCACACAGTCCAGTCACCACCAGGCTCAGCTAATAAAGGCTATTCTAAATTTACAATTGGCTGCTTGATTTCCTATGCTGGTTTTGAACCCATAACAAGTATGTCCACAGTGAACTTGGGGGAATAAGTAAAACTGGACTAACTAACCAAAATACTTCAAAATTTGAATGACAGTTTCAGAAGGATGCAAAATCTTCAAAAAGATGTCAGAAAAGAAATACCTGAAAAAAAACAAAAACAGTATTGCATTCATCCATTCCAGAAATGACTGATGTGAAGCCAGCATATCTGATATTGAGGACAAAAGAGTGAATTCTGATTAAAAGCCCAAAAGAGCCATAAAGAAAAAGAGGCCCAACAGCAATGCCAGACGACAAAATGAAGAGCAACCTGGTGCAAACTGGAGTTAGAGAAAATCTAGAAGATTGCACACATGTGTTTACCAACATACTTATGTAATTTAAGGAATAAAATTCCCAAACATAACAAGAGATTTTAAAATAAAAGCAAGTGATAAACCTCCAAACAATTATGGTGGATAGAAAAGTTTACCAAGGCACATCTTCATTAAATTCACAAATATCCAGGGGGGAAAAGTAAACAAAAATGATTTTTGAGGCAGCCAGAGAAAAACAAAAAAGTTACACATAAAAGTGACTCAATTAGAATCACAGCAGACTTCTAATCAAAAACTTGAAGACCATAAGAGTGCTAAGTATTTCAAGCCCCAAGAGCAAATATCTTCCAATTCAGATGAACTTCCCCAGAAAAATCTATCTTTCCAAATAGAGAATGAAAGTGTTTCCATGAAAAAGATCAGCTCAGAAGACACATGAATGCTAAAACAGCCCTTGAGAAAACACTCATTATTCTTGACAGAAAAAACAGATCGGATACACCTACAAATACAGAGGAAACCAGTGAGGTCAGCGGATAAAGGATAACAAAAAACATCAGGAAAAGTAAAACAAATGATATACCAACAGACAAAGGAGGCAATGGATAGTAAATAACCAACACATTTCAGTAATACTCTTAAGTATGGATGAGCTCAGCTCTCCAATCAAAAGACAGATTTGCAGACTGGATCAAAAAGCAAAAGCCAACAATGTCTGCATTCAAGAATCTTACCTAATCCAAAGATATACTCATAGACTAAAAATGAAAGGATGGAAAATAACGTTCCATACACCAGAAGCCTGTAAACAACCAGGAGCAGCAATTCTAGTATCAGACATGGTACACATGAAGTGTAAACAGATTAGAAGAGACAATGAAGGTCACTGCATACTAATTAATCGAACAATTCATCAAAAAGATAAAGCACTGATCAGCATACATACAGTGAATACTGGGGCATCTATCTTCATAAAGCAAAAACTGCTGAGATTCAAGATTAAATAAATGTTAGCACAATCATGGTAAAGAATTGTAACATTCTGCTTTTGTAGATAGGTTAACTATCTACAATTAAAATTAATAGAAAGAAAACCAATTAAAATATTTCAAAGGTGAAATACATCTTTAAACATGTGGATTTAATAGATACATACACAGCATCCCGCCCTGCTACAATAGAGTATAAATTCTTTTAAGCAACATGTGATACTTTTTGCAAAGTAGAATATACTCTAGTCTACAAAGCCTTGCTTAAGTAAACACAAAAGAATTGAAATCCCCCCATGCAAACTATCCAACCACTATAAATTAAATAGAAAGCAAAGCAAAAGAAATTTTGAAAAAAAAAAAAAAGCTCCTATAAAATTAACAGCATACTCCTAAACAACCAATGAGTCACAGACAAAATCAAGAAAAAATGTAAAAAAA